>JAWZYU010001114.1:0-46600 GCA_038380435.1 Ryuthela nishihirai | reverse complement strand
AGGTTCCAGCAGGGTGGAGTGGAGACAGACACAAAAACCCACACACCCAGGAAGGTTCCAGCAGGGTGGAGTGGAGACAGACACAAAAACCCACACACCCAGGAAGGTTCCAGCAGGGTGGAGTGGAGACAGACACAAAAACCCACACACCCAGGAAGGTTCCAGCAGGGTGGAGTGGAGACAGACACAAAAACCCACACACCCAGGAAGGTTCCAGCAGGGTGGAGTGGAGACAGACACAAAAACCCACACACCCAGGAAGGTTCCAGCAGGGTGGAGTGGAGACAGACACAAAAACCCACACACCCAGGAAGGTTCCAGCAGGGTGGAGTGGAGACAGACACAAAAACCCACACACCCAGGAAGGTTCCAGCAGGGTGGAGTGGAGACAGACACAAAAACCCACACACCCAGGAAGGTTCCAGCAGGGTGGAGTGGAGACAGACACAAAAACCCACACACCCAGGAAGGTTCCAGCAGGGTGGAGTGGAGACAGACACAAAAACCCACACACCCAGGAAGGTTCCAGCAGGGTGGAGTGGAGACAGACACAAAAACCCACACACCCAGGAAGGTTCCAGCAGGGTGGAGTGGAGACAGACACAAAAACCCACACACCCAGGAAGGTTCCAGCAGGGTGGAGTGGAGACAGACACAAAAACCCACACACCCAGGAAGGTTCCAGCAGGGTGGAGTGGAGACAGACACAAAAACCCACACACCCAGGAAGGTTCCAGCAGGGTGGAGTGGAGACAGACACAAAAACCCACACACCCAGGAAGGTTCCAGCAGGGTGGAGTGGAGACAGACACAAAAACCCACACACCCAGGAAGGTTCCAGCAGGGTGGAGTGGAGACAGACACAAAAACCCACACACCCAGGAAGGTTCCAGCAGGGTGGAGTGGAGACAGACACAAAAACCCACACACCCAGGAAGGTTCCAGCAGGGTGGAGTGGAGACAGACACAAAAACCCACACACCCAGGAAGGTTCCAGCAGGGTGGAGTGGAGACAGACACAAAAACCCACACACCCAGGAAGGTTCCAGCAGGGTGGAGTGGAGACAGACACAAAAACCCACACACCCAGGAAGGTTCCAGCAGGGTGGAGTGGAGACAGACACAAAAACCCACACACCCAGGAAGGTTCCAGCAGGGTGGAGTGGAGACAGACACAAAAACCCACACACCCAGGAAGGTTCCAGCAGGGTGGAGTGGAGACAGACACAAAAACCCACACACCCAGGAAGGTTCCAGCAGGGTGGAGTGGAGACAGACACAAAAACCCACACACCCAGGAAGGTTCCAGCAGGGTGGAGTGGAGACAGACACAAAAACCCACACACCCAGGAAGGTTCCAGCAGGGTGGAGTGGAGACAGACACAAAAACCCACACACCCAGGAAGGTTCCAGCAGGGTGGAGTGGAGACAGACACAAAAACCCACACACCCAGGAAGGTTCCAGCAGGGTGGAGTGGAGACAGACACAAAAACCCACACACCCAGGAAGGTTCCAGCAGGGTGGAGTGGAGACAGACACAAAAACCCACACACCCAGGAAGGTTCCAGCAGGGTGGAGTGGAGACAGACACAAAAACCCACACACCCAGGAAGGTTCCAGCAGGGTGGAGTGGAGACAGACACAAAAACCCACACACCCAGGAAGGTTCCAGCAGGGTGGAGTGGAGACAGACACAAAAACCCACACACCCAGGAAGGTTCCAGCAGGGTGGAGTGGAGACAGACACAAAAACCCACACACCCAGGAAGGTTCCAGCAGGGTGGAGTGGAGACAGACACAAAAACCCACACACCCAGGAAGGTTCCAGCAGGGTGGAGTGGAGACAGACACAAAAACCCACACACCCAGGAAGGTTCCAGCAGGGTGGAGTGGAGACAGACACAAAAACCCACACACCCAGGAAGGTTCCAGCAGGGTGGAGTGGAGACAGACACAAAAACCCACACACCCAGGAAGGTTCCAGCAGGGTGGAGTGGAGACAGACACAAAAACCCACACACCCAGGAAGGTTCCAGCAGGGTGGAGTGGAGACAGACACAAAAACCCACACACCCAGGAAGGTTCCAGCAGGGTGGAGTGGAGACAGACACAAAAACCCACACACCCAGGAAGGTTCCAGCAGGGTGGAGTGGAGACAGACACAAAAACCCACACACCCAGGAAGGTTCCAGCAGGGTGGAGTGGAGACAGACACAAAAACCCACACACCCAGGAAGGTTCCAGCAGGGTGGAGTGGAGACAGACACAAAAACCCACACACCCAGGAAGGTTCCAGCAGGGTGGAGTGGAGACAGACACAAAAACCCACACACCCAGGAAGGTTCCAGCAGGGTGGAGTGGAGACAGACACAAAAACCCACACACCCAGGAAGGTTCCAGCAGGGTGGAGTGGAGACAGACACAAAAACCCACACACCCAGGAAGGTTCCAGCAGGGTGGAGTGGAGACAGACACAAAAACCCACACACCCAGGAAGGTTCCAGCAGGGTGGAGTGGAGACAGACACAAAAACCCACACACCCAGGAAGGTTCCAGCAGGGTGGAGTGGAGACAGACACAAAAACCCACACACCCAGGAAGGTTCCAGCAGGGTGGAGTGGAGACAGACACAAAAACCCACACACCCAGGAAGGTTCCAGCAGGGTGGAGTGGAGACAGACACAAAAACCCACACACCCAGGAAGGTTCCAGCAGGGTGGAGTGGAGACAGACACAAAAACCCACACACCCAGGAAGGTTCCAGCAGGGTGGAGTGGAGACAGACACAAAAACCCACACACCCAGGAAGGTTCCAGCAGGGTGGAGTGGAGACAGACACAAAAACCCACACACCCAGGAAGGTTCCAGCAGGGTGGAGTGGAGACAGACACAAAAACCCACACACCCAGGAAGGTTCCAGCAGGGTGGAGTGGAGACAGACACAAAAACCCACACACCCAGGAAGGTTCCAGCAGGGTGGAGTGGAGACAGACACAAAAACCCACACACCCAGGAAGGTTCCAGCAGGGTGGAGTGGAGACAGACACAAAAACCCACACACCCAGGAAGGTTCCAGCAGGGTGGAGTGGAGACAGACACAAAAACCCACACACCCAGGAAGGTTCCAGCAGGGTGGAGTGGAGACAGACACAAAAACCCACACACCCAGGAAGGTTCCAGCAGGGTGGAGTGGAGACAGACACAAAAACCCACACACCCAGGAAGGTTCCAGCAGGGTGGAGTGGAGACAGACACAAAAACCCACACACCCAGGAAGGTTCCAGCAGGGTGGAGTGGAGACAGACACAAAAACCCACACACCCAGGAAGGTTCCAGCAGGGTGGAGTGGAGACAGACACAAAAACCCACACACCCAGGAAGGTTCCAGCAGGGTGGAGTGGAGACAGACACAAAAACCCACACACACCAGGAAGGTTCCAGCAGGGTGGAGTGGAGACAGACACAAAAACCCACACACCCAGGAAGGTTCCAGCAGGGTGGAGTGGAGACAGACACAAAAACCCACACACCCAGGAAGGTTCCAGCAGGGTGGAGTGGAGACAGACACAAAAACCCACACACCCAGGAAGGTTCCAGCAGGGTGGAGTGGAGACAGACACAAAAACCCACACACCCAGGAAGGTTCCAGCAGGGTGGAGTGGAGACAGACACAAAAACCCACACACCCAGGAAGGTTCCAGCAGGGTGGAGTGGAGACAGACACAAAAACCCACACACCCAGGAAGGTTCCAGCAGGGTGGAGTGGAGACAGACACAAAAACCCACACACCCAGGAAGGTTCCAGCAGGGTGGAGTGGAGACAGACACAAAAACCCACACACCCAGGAAGGTTCCAGCAGGGTGGAGTGGAGACAGACACAAAAACCCACACACCCAGGAAGGTTCCAGCAGGGTGGAGTGGAGACAGACACAAAAACCCACACACCCAGGAAGGTTCCAGCAGGGTGGAGTGGAGACAGACACAAAAACCCACACACCCAGGAAGGTTCCAGCAGGGTGGAGTGGAGACAGACACAAAAACCCACACACCCAGGAAGGTTCCAGCAGGGTGGAGTGGAGACAGACACAAAAACCCACACACCCAGGAAGGTTCCAGCAGGGTGGAGTGGAGACAGACACAAAAACCCACACACCCAGGAAGGTTCCAGCAGGGTGGAGTGGAGACAGACACAAAAACCCACACACCCAGGAAGGTTCCAGCAGGGTGGAGTGGAGACAGACACAAAAACCCACACACCCAGGAAGGTTCCAGCAGGGTGGAGTGGAGACAGACACAAAAACCCACACACCCAGGAAGGTTCCAGCAGGGTGGAGTGGAGACAGACACAAAAACCCACACACCCAGGAAGGTTCCAGCAGGGTGGAGTGGAGACAGACACAAAAACCCACACACCCAGGAAGGTTCCAGCAGGGTGGAGTGGAGACAGACACAAAAACCCACACACCCAGGAAGGTTCCAGCAGGGTGGAGTGGAGACAGACACAAAAACCCACACACCCAGGAAGGTTCCAGCAGGGTGGAGTGGAGACAGACACAAAAACCCACACACCCAGGAAGGTTCCAGCAGGGTGGAGTGGAGACAGACACAAAAACCCACACACCCAGGAAGGTTCCAGCAGGGTGGAGTGGAGACAGACACAAAAACCCACACACCCAGGAAGGTTCCAGCAGGGTGGAGTGGAGACAGACACAAAAACCCACACACCCAGGAAGGTTCCAGCAGGGTGGAGTGGAGACAGACACAAAAACCCACACACCCAGGAAGGTTCCAGCAGGGTGGAGTGGAGACAGACACAAAAACCCACACACCCAGGAAGGTTCCAGCAGGGTGGAGTGGAGACAGACACAAAAACCCACACACCCAGGAAGGTTCCAGCAGGGTGGAGTGGAGACAGACACAAAAACCCACACACCCAGGAAGGTTCCAGCAGGGTGGAGTGGAGACAGACACAAAAACCCACACACCCAGGAAGGTTCCAGCAGGGTGGAGTGGAGACAGACACAAAAACCCACACACCCAGGAAGGTTCCAGCAGGGTGGAGTGGAGACAGACACAAAAACCCACACACCCAGGAAGGTTCCAGCAGGGTGGAGTGGAGACAGACACAAAAACCCACACACCCAGGAAGGTTCCAGCAGGGTGGAGTGGAGACAGACACAAAAACCCACACACCCAGGAAGGTTCCAGCAGGGTGGAGTGGAGACAGACACAAAAACCCACACACCCAGGAAGGTTCCAGCAGGGTGGAGTGGAGACAGACACAAAAACCCACACACCCAGGAAGGTTCCAGCAGGGTGGAGTGGAGACAGACACAAAAACCCACACACCCAGGAAGGTTCCAGCAGGGTGGAGTGGAGACAGACACAAAAACCCACACACCCAGGAAGGTTCCAGCAGGGTGGAGTGGAGACAGACACAAAAACCCACACACCCAGGAAGGTTCCAGCAGGGTGGAGTGGAGACAGACACAAAAACCCACACACCCAGGAAGGTTCCAGCAGGGTGGAGTGGAGACAGACACAAAAACCCACACACCCAGGAAGGTTCCAGCAGGGTGGAGTGGAGACAGACACAAAAACCCACACACCCAGGAAGGTTCCAGCAGGGTGGAGTGGAGACAGACACAAAAACCCACACACCCAGGAAGGTTCCAGCAGGGTGGAGTGGAGACAGACACAAAAACCCACACACCCAGGAAGGTTCCAGCAGGGTGGAGTGGAGACAGACACAAAAACCCACACACCCAGGAAGGTTCCAGCAGGGTGGAGTGGAGACAGACACAAAAACCCACACACCCAGGAAGGTTCCAGCAGGGTGGAGTGGAGACAGACACAAAAACCCACACACCCAGGAAGGTTCCAGCAGGGTGGAGTGGAGACAGACACAAAAACCCACACACCCAGGAAGGTTCCAGCAGGGTGGAGTGGAGACAGACACAAAAACCCACACACCCAGGAAGGTTCCAGCAGGGTGGAGTGGAGACAGACACAAAAACCCACACACCCAGGAAGGTTCCAGCAGGGTGGAGTGGAGACAGACACAAAAACCCACACACCCAGGAAGGTTCCAGCAGGGTGGAGTGGAGACAGACACAAAAACCCACACACCCAGGAAGGTTCCAGCAGGGTGGAGTGGAGACAGACACAAAAACCCACACACCCAGGAAGGTTCCAGCAGGGTGGAGTGGAGACAGACACAAAAACCCACACACCCAGGAAGGTTCCAGCAGGGTGGAGTGGAGACAGACACAAAAACCCACACACCCAGGAAGGTTCCAGCAGGGTGGAGTGGAGACAGACACAAAAACCCACACACCCAGGAAGGTTCCAGCAGGGTGGAGTGGAGACAGACACAAAAACCCACACACCCAGGAAGGTTCCAGCAGGGTGGAGTGGAGACAGACACAAAAACCCACACACCCAGGAAGGTTCCAGCAGGGTGGAGTGGAGACAGACACAAAAACCCACACACCCAGGAAGGTTCCAGCAGGGTGGAGTGGAGACAGACACAAAAACCCACACACCCAGGAAGGTTCCAGCAGGGTGGAGTGGAGACAGACACAAAAACCCACACACCCAGGAAGGTTCCAGCAGGGTGGAGTGGAGACAGACACAAAAACCCACACACCCAGGAAGGTTCCAGCAGGGTGGAGTGGAGACAGACACAAAAACCCACACACCCAGGAAGGTTCCAGCAGGGTGGAGTGGAGACAGACACAAAAACCCACACACCCAGGAAGGTTCCAGCAGGGTGGAGTGGAGACAGACACAAAAACCCACACACCCAGGAAGGTTCCAGCAGGGTGGAGTGGAGACAGACACAAAAACCCACACACCCAGGAAGGTTCCAGCAGGGTGGAGTGGAGACAGACACAAAAACCCACACACCCAGGAAGGTTCCAGCAGGGTGGAGTGGAGACAGACACAAAAACCCACACACCCAGGAAGGTTCCAGCAGGGTGGAGTGGAGACAGACACAAAAACCCACACACCCAGGAAGGTTCCAGCAGGGTGGAGTGGAGACAGACACAAAAACCCACACACCCAGGAAGGTTCCAGCAGGGTGGAGTGGAGACAGACACAAAAACCCACACACCCAGGAAGGTTCCAGCAGGGTGGAGTGGAGACAGACACAAAAACCCACACACCCAGGAAGGTTCCAGCAGGGTGGAGTGGAGACAGACACAAAAACCCACACACCCAGGAAGGTTCCAGCAGGGTGGAGTGGAGACAGACACAAAAACCCACACACCCAGGAAGGTTCCAGCAGGGTGGAGTGGAGACAGACACAAAAACCCACACACCCAGGAAGGTTCCAGCAGGGTGGAGTGGAGACAGACACAAAAACCCACACACCCAGGAAGGTTCCAGCAGGGTGGAGTGGAGACAGACACAAAAACCCACACACCCAGGAAGGTTCCAGCAGGGTGGAGTGGAGACAGACACAAAAACCCACACACCCAGGAAGGTTCCAGCAGGGTGGAGTGGAGACAGACACAAAAACCCACACACCCAGGAAGGTTCCAGCAGGGTGGAGTGGAGACAGACACAAAAACCCACACACCCAGGAAGGTTCCAGCAGGGTGGAGTGGAGACAGACACAAAAACCCACACACCCAGGAAGGTTCCAGCAGGGTGGAGTGGAGACAGACACAAAAACCCACACACCCAGGAAGGTTCCAGCAGGGTGGAGTGGAGACAGACACAAAAACCCACACACCCAGGAAGGTTCCAGCAGGGTGGAGTGGAGACAGACACAAAAACCCACACACCCAGGAAGGTTCCAGCAGGGTGGAGTGGAGACAGACACAAAAACCCACACACCCAGGAAGGTTCCAGCAGGGTGGAGTGGAGACAGACACAAAAACCCACACACCCAGGAAGGTTCCAGCAGGGTGGAGTGGAGACAGACACAAAAACCCACACACCCAGGAAGGTTCCAGCAGGGTGGAGTGGAGACAGACACAAAAACCCACACACCCAGGAAGGTTCCAGCAGGGTGGAGTGGAGACAGACACAAAAACCCACACACCCAGGAAGGTTCCAGCAGGGTGGAGTGGAGACAGACACAAAAACCCACACACCCAGGAAGGTTCCAGCAGGGTGGAGTGGAGACAGACACAAAAACCCACACACCCAGGAAGGTTCCAGCAGGGTGGAGTGGAGACAGACACAAAAACCCACACACCCAGGAAGGTTCCAGCAGGGTGGAGTGGAGACAGACACAAAAACCCACACACCCAGGAAGGTTCCAGCAGGGTGGAGTGGAGACAGACACAAAAACCCACACACCCAGGAAGGTTCCAGCAGGGTGGAGTGGAGACAGACACAAAAACCCACACACCCAGGAAGGTTCCAGCAGGGTGGAGTGGAGACAGACACAAAAACCCACACACCCAGGAAGGTTCCAGCAGGGTGGAGTGGAGACAGACACAAAAACCCACACACCCAGGAAGGTTCCAGCAGGGTGGAGTGGAGACAGACACAAAAACCCACACACCCAGGAAGGTTCCAGCAGGGTGGAGTGGAGACAGACACAAAAACCCACACACCCAGGAAGGTTCCAGCAGGGTGGAGTGGAGACAGACACAAAAACCCACACACCCAGGAAGGTTCCAGCAGGGTGGAGTGGAGACAGACACAAAAACCCACACACCCAGGAAGGTTCCAGCAGGGTGGAGTGGAGACAGACACAAAAACCCACACACCCAGGAAGGTTCCAGCAGGGTGGAGTGGAGACAGACACAAAAACCCACACACCCAGGAAGGTTCCAGCAGGGTGGAGTGGAGACAGACACAAAAACCCACACACCCAGGAAGGTTCCAGCAGGGTGGAGTGGAGACAGACACAAAAACCCACACACCCAGGAAGGTTCCAGCAGGGTGGAGTGGAGACAGACACAAAAACCCACACACCCAGGAAGGTTCCAGCAGGGTGGAGTGGAGACAGACACAAAAACCCACACACCCAGGAAGGTTCCAGCAGGGTGGAGTGGAGACAGACACAAAAACCCACACACCCAGGAAGGTTCCAGCAGGGTGGAGTGGAGACAGACACAAAAACCCACACACCCAGGAAGGTTCCAGCAGGGTGGAGTGGAGACAGACACAAAAACCCACACACCCAGGAAGGTTCCAGCAGGGTGGAGTGGAGACAGACACAAAAACCCACACACCCAGGAAGGTTCCAGCAGGGTGGAGTGGAGACAGACACAAAAACCCACACACCCAGGAAGGTTCCAGCAGGGTGGAGTGGAGACAGACACAAAAACCCACACACCCAGGAAGGTTCCAGCAGGGTGGAGTGGAGACAGACACAAAAACCCACACACCCAGGAAGGTTCCAGCAGGGTGGAGTGGAGACAGACACAAAAACCCACACACCCAGGAAGGTTCCAGCAGGGTGGAGTGGAGACAGACACAAAAACCCACACACCCAGGAAGGTTCCAGCAGGGTGGAGTGGAGACAGACACAAAAACCCACACACCCAGGAAGGTTCCAGCAGGGTGGAGTGGAGACAGACACAAAAACCCACACACCCAGGAAGGTTCCAGCAGGGTGGAGTGGAGACAGACACAAAAACCCACACACCCAGGAAGGTTCCAGCAGGGTGGAGTGGAGACAGACACAAAAACCCACACACCCAGGAAGGTTCCAGCAGGGTGGAGTGGAGACAGACACAAAAACCCACACACCCAGGAAGGTTCCAGCAGGGTGGAGTGGAGACAGACACAAAAACCCACACACCCAGGAAGGTTCCAGCAGGGTGGAGTGGAGACAGACACAAAAACCCACACACCCAGGAAGGTTCCAGCAGGGTGGAGTGGAGACAGACACAAAAACCCACACACCCAGGAAGGTTCCAGCAGGGTGGAGTGGAGACAGACACAAAAACCCACACACCCAGGAAGGTTCCAGCAGGGTGGAGTGGAGACAGACACAAAAACCCACACACCCAGGAAGGTTCCAGCAGGGTGGAGTGGAGACAGACACAAAAACCCACACACCCAGGAAGGTTCCAGCAGGGTGGAGTGGAGACAGACACAAAAACCCACACACCCAGGAAGGTTCCAGCAGGGTGGAGTGGAGACAGACACAAAAACCCACACACCCAGGAAGGTTCCAGCAGGGTGGAGTGGAGACAGACACAAAAACCCACACACCCAGGAAGGTTCCAGCAGGGTGGAGTGGAGACAGACACAAAAACCCACACACCCAGGAAGGTTCCAGCAGGGTGGAGTGGAGACAGACACAAAAACCCACACACCCAGGAAGGTTCCAGCAGGGTGGAGTGGAGACAGACACAAAAACCCACACACCCAGGAAGGTTCCAGCAGGGTGGAGTGGAGACAGACACAAAAACCCACACACCCAGGAAGGTTCCAGCAGGGTGGAGTGGAGACAGACACAAAAACCCACACACCCAGGAAGGTTCCAGCAGGGTGGAGTGGAGACAGACACAAAAACCCACACACCCAGGAAGGTTCCAGCAGGGTGGAGTGGAGACAGACACAAAAACCCACACACCCAGGAAGGTTCCAGCAGGGTGGAGTGGAGACAGACACAAAAACCCACACACCCAGGAAGGTTCCAGCAGGGTGGAGTGGAGACAGACACAAAAACCCACACACCCAGGAAGGTTCCAGCAGGGTGGAGTGGAGACAGACACAAAAACCCACACACCCAGGAAGGTTCCAGCAGGGTGGAGTGGAGACAGACACAAAAACCCACACACCCAGGAAGGTTCCAGCAGGGTGGAGTGGAGACAGACACAAAAACCCACACACCCAGGAAGGTTCCAGCAGGGTGGAGTGGAGACAGACACAAAAACCCACACACCCAGGAAGGTTCCAGCAGGGTGGAGTGGAGACAGACACAAAAACCCACACACCCAGGAAGGTTCCAGCAGGGTGGAGTGGAGACAGACACAAAAACCCACACACCCAGGAAGGTTCCAGCAGGGTGGAGTGGAGACAGACACAAAAACCCACACACCCAGGAAGGTTCCAGCAGGGTGGAGTGGAGACAGACACAAAAACCCACACACCCAGGAAGGTTCCAGCAGGGTGGAGTGGAGACAGACACAAAAACCCACACACCCAGGAAGGTTCCAGCAGGGTGGAGTGGAGACAGACACAAAAACCCACACACCCAGGAAGGTTCCAGCAGGGTGGAGTGGAGACAGACACAAAAACCCACACACCCAGGAAGGTTCCAGCAGGGTGGAGTGGAGACAGACACAAAAACCCACACACCCAGGAAGGTTCCAGCAGGGTGGAGTGGAGACAGACACAAAAACCCACACACCCAGGAAGGTTCCAGCAGGGTGGAGTGGAGACAGACACAAAAACCCACACACCCAGGAAGGTTCCAGCAGGGTGGAGTGGAGACAGACACAAAAACCCACACACCCAGGAAGGTTCCAGCAGGGTGGAGTGGAGACAGACACAAAAACCCACACACCCAGGAAGGTTCCAGCAGGGTGGAGTGGAGACAGACACAAAAACCCACACACCCAGGAAGGTTCCAGCAGGGTGGAGTGGAGACAGACACAAAAACCCACACACCCAGGAAGGTTCCAGCAGGGTGGAGTGGAGACAGACACAAAAACCCACACACCCAGGAAGGTTCCAGCAGGGTGGAGTGGAGACAGACACAAAAACCCACACACCCAGGAAGGTTCCAGCAGGGTGGAGTGGAGACAGACACAAAAACCCACACACCCAGGAAGGTTCCAGCAGGGTGGAGTGGAGACAGACACAAAAACCCACACACCCAGGAAGGTTCCAGCAGGGTGGAGTGGAGACAGACACAAAAACCCACACACCCAGGAAGGTTCCAGCAGGGTGGAGTGGAGACAGACACAAAAACCCACACACCCAGGAAGGTTCCAGCAGGGTGGAGTGGAGACAGACACAAAAACCCACACACCCAGGAAGGTTCCAGCAGGGTGGAGTGGAGACAGACACAAAAACCCACACACCCAGGAAGGTTCCAGCAGGGTGGAGTGGAGACAGACACAAAAACCCACACACCCAGGAAGGTTCCAGCAGGGTGGAGTGGAGACAGACACAAAAACCCACACACCCAGGAAGGTTCCAGCAGGGTGGAGTGGAGACAGACACAAAAACCCACACACCCAGGAAGGTTCCAGCAGGGTGGAGTGGAGACAGACACAAAAACCCACACACCCAGGAAGGTTCCAGCAGGGTGGAGTGGAGACAGACACAAAAACCCACACACCCAGGAAGGTTCCAGCAGGGTGGAGTGGAGACAGACACAAAAACCCACACACCCAGGAAGGTTCCAGCAGGGTGGAGTGGAGACAGACACAAAAACCCACACACCCAGGAAGGTTCCAGCAGGGTGGAGTGGAGACAGACACAAAAACCCACACACCCAGGAAGGTTCCAGCAGGGTGGAGTGGAGACAGACACAAAAACCCACACACCCAGGAAGGTTCCAGCAGGGTGGAGTGGAGACAGACACAAAAACCCACACACCCAGGAAGGTTCCAGCAGGGTGGAGTGGAGACAGACACAAAAACCCACACACCCAGGAAGGTTCCAGCAGGGTGGAGTGGAGACAGACACAAAAACCCACACACCCAGGAAGGTTCCAGCAGGGTGGAGTGGAGACAGACACAAAAACCCACACACCCAGGAAGGTTCCAGCAGGGTGGAGTGGAGACAGACACAAAAACCCACACACCCAGGAAGGTTCCAGCAGGGTGGAGTGGAGACAGACACAAAAACCCACACACCCAGGAAGGTTCCAGCAGGGTGGAGTGGAGACAGACACAAAAACCCACACACCCAGGAAGGTTCCAGCAGGGTGGAGTGGAGACAGACACAAAAACCCACACACCCAGGAAGGTTCCAGCAGGGTGGAGTGGAGACAGACACAAAAACCCACACACCCAGGAAGGTTCCAGCAGGGTGGAGTGGAGACAGACACAAAAACCCACACACCCAGGAAGGTTCCAGCAGGGTGGAGTGGAGACAGACACAAAAACCCACACACCCAGGAAGGTTCCAGCAGGGTGGAGTGGAGACAGACACAAAAACCCACACACCCAGGAAGGTTCCAGCAGGGTGGAGTGGAGACAGACACAAAAACCCACACACCCAGGAAGGTTCCAGCAGGGTGGAGTGGAGACAGACACAAAAACCCACACACCCAGGAAGGTTCCAGCAGGGTGGAGTGGAGACAGACACAAAAACCCACACACCCAGGAAGGTTCCAGCAGGGTGGAGTGGAGACAGACACAAAAACCCACACACCCAGGAAGGTTCCAGCAGGGTGGAGTGGAGACAGACACAAAAACCCACACACCCAGGAAGGTTCCAGCAGGGTGGAGTGGAGACAGACACAAAAACCCACACACCCAGGAAGGTTCCAGCAGGGTGGAGTGGAGACAGACACAAAAACCCACACACCCAGGAAGGTTCCAGCAGGGTGGAGTGGAGACAGACACAAAAACCCACACACCCAGGAAGGTTCCAGCAGGGTGGAGTGGAGACAGACACAAAAACCCACACACCCAGGAAGGTTCCAGCAGGGTGGAGTGGAGACAGACACAAAAACCCACACACCCAGGAAGGTTCCAGCAGGGTGGAGTGGAGACAGACACAAAAACCCACACACCCAGGAAGGTTCCAGCAGGGTGGAGTGGAGACAGACACAAAAACCCACACACCCAGGAAGGTTCCAGCAGGGTGGAGTGGAGACAGACACAAAAACCCACACACCCAGGAAGGTTCCAGCAGGGTGGAGTGGAGACAGACACAAAAACCCACACACCCAGGAAGGTTCCAGCAGGGTGGAGTGGAGACAGACACAAAAACCCACACACCCAGGAAGGTTCCAGCAGGGTGGAGTGGAGACAGACACAAAAACCCACACACCCAGGAAGGTTCCAGCAGGGTGGAGTGGAGACAGACACAAAAACCCACACACCCAGGAAGGTTCCAGCAGGGTGGAGTGGAGACAGACACAAAAACCCACACACCCAGGAAGGTTCCAGCAGGGTGGAGTGGAGACAGACACAAAAACCCACACACCCAGGAAGGTTCCAGCAGGGTGGAGTGGAGACAGACACAAAAACCCACACACCCAGGAAGGTTCCAGCAGGGTGGAGTGGAGACAGACACAAAAACCCACACACCCAGGAAGGTTCCAGCAGGGTGGAGTGGAGACAGACACAAAAACCCACACACCCAGGAAGGTTCCAGCAGGGTGGAGTGGAGACAGACACAAAAACCCACACACCCAGGAAGGTTCCAGCAGGGTGGAGTGGAGACAGACACAAAAACCCACACACCCAGGAAGGTTCCAGCAGGGTGGAGTGGAGACAGACACAAAAACCCACACACCCAGGAAGGTTCCAGCAGGGTGGAGTGGAGACAGACACAAAAACCCACACACCCAGGAAGGTTCCAGCAGGGTGGAGTGGAGACAGACACAAAAACCCACACACCCAGGAAGGTTCCAGCAGGGTGGAGTGGAGACAGACACAAAAACCCACACACCCAGGAAGGTTCCAGCAGGGTGGAGTGGAGACAGACACAAAAACCCACACACCCAGGAAGGTTCCAGCAGGGTGGAGTGGAGACAGACACAAAAACCCACACACCCAGGAAGGTTCCAGCAGGGTGGAGTGGAGACAGACACAAAAACCCACACACCCAGGAAGGTTCCAGCAGGGTGGAGTGGAGACAGACACAAAAACCCACACACCCAGGAAGGTTCCAGCAGGGTGGAGTGGAGACAGACACAAAAACCCACACACCCAGGAAGGTTCCAGCAGGGTGGAGTGGAGACAGACACAAAAACCCACACACCCAGGAAGGTTCCAGCAGGGTGGAGTGGAGACAGACACAAAAACCCACACACCCAGGAAGGTTCCAGCAGGGTGGAGTGGAGACAGACACAAAAACCCACACACCCAGGAAGGTTCCAGCAGGGTGGAGTGGAGACAGACACAAAAACCCACACACCCAGGAAGGTTCCAGCAGGGTGGAGTGGAGACAGACACAAAAACCCACACACCCAGGAAGGTTCCAGCAGGGTGGAGTGGAGACAGACACAAAAACCCACACACCCAGGAAGGTTCCAGCAGGGTGGAGTGGAGACAGACACAAAAACCCACACACCCAGGAAGGTTCCAGCAGGGTGGAGTGGAGACAGACACAAAAACCCACACACCCAGGAAGGTTCCAGCAGGGTGGAGTGGAGACAGACACAAAAACCCACACACCCAGGAAGGTTCCAGCAGGGTGGAGTGGAGACAGACACAAAAACCCACACACCCAGGAAGGTTCCAGCAGGGTGGAGTGGAGACAGACACAAAAACCCACACACCCAGGAAGGTTCCAGCAGGGTGGAGTGGAGACAGACACAAAAACCCACACACCCAGGAAGGTTCCAGCAGGGTGGAGTGGAGACAGACACAAAAACCCACACACCCAGGAAGGTTCCAGCAGGGTGGAGTGGAGACAGACACAAAAACCCACACACCCAGGAAGGTTCCAGCAGGGTGGAGTGGAGACAGACACAAAAACCCACACACCCAGGAAGGTTCCAGCAGGGTGGAGTGGAGACAGACACAAAAACCCACACACCCAGGAAGGTTCCAGCAGGGTGGAGTGGAGACAGACACAAAAACCCACACACCCAGGAAGGTTCCAGCAGGGTGGAGTGGAGACAGACACAAAAACCCACACACCCAGGAAGGTTCCAGCAGGGTGGAGTGGAGACAGACACAAAAACCCACACACCCAGGAAGGTTCCAGCAGGGTGGAGTGGAGACAGACACAAAAACCCACACACCCAGGAAGGTTCCAGCAGGGTGGAGTGGAGACAGACACAAAAACCCACACACCCAGGAAGGTTCCAGCAGGGTGGAGTGGAGACAGACACAAAAACCCACACACCCAGGAAGGTTCCAGCAGGGTGGAGTGGAGACAGACACAAAAACCCACACACCCAGGAAGGTTCCAGCAGGGTGGAGTGGAGACAGACACAAAAACCCACACACCCAGGAAGGTTCCAGCAGGGTGGAGTGGAGACAGACACAAAAACCCACACACCCAGGAAGGTTCCAGCAGGGTGGAGTGGAGACAGACACAAAAACCCACACACCCAGGAAGGTTCCAGCAGGGTGGAGTGGAGACAGACACAAAAACCCACACACCCAGGAAGGTTCCAGCAGGGTGGAGTGGAGACAGACACAAAAACCCACACACCCAGGAAGGTTCCAGCAGGGTGGAGTGGAGACAGACACAAAAACCCACACACCCAGGAAGGTTCCAGCAGGGTGGAGTGGAGACAGACACAAAAACCCACACACCCAGGAAGGTTCCAGCAGGGTGGAGTGGAGACAGACACAAAAACCCACACACCCAGGAAGGTTCCAGCAGGGTGGAGTGGAGACAGACACAAAAACCCACACACCCAGGAAGGTTCCAGCAGGGTGGAGTGGAGACAGACACAAAAACCCACACACCCAGGAAGGTTCCAGCAGGGTGGAGTGGAGACAGACACAAAAACCCACACACCCAGGAAGGTTCCAGCAGGGTGGAGTGGAGACAGACACAAAAACCCACACACCCAGGAAGGTTCCAGCAGGGTGGAGTGGAGACAGACACAAAAACCCACACACCCAGGAAGGTTCCAGCAGGGTGGAGTGGAGACAGACACAAAAACCCACACACCCAGGAAGGTTCCAGCAGGGTGGAGTGGAGACAGACACAAAAACCCACACACCCAGGAAGGTTCCAGCAGGGTGGAGTGGAGACAGACACAAAAACCCACACACCCAGGAAGGTTCCAGCAGGGTGGAGTGGAGACAGACACAAAAACCCACACACCCAGGAAGGTTCCAGCAGGGTGGAGTGGAGACAGACACAAAAACCCACACACCCAGGAAGGTTCCAGCAGGGTGGAGTGGAGACAGACACAAAAACCCACACACCCAGGAAGGTTCCAGCAGGGTGGAGTGGAGACAGACACAAAAACCCACACACCCAGGAAGGTTCCAGCAGGGTGGAGTGGAGACAGACACAAAAACCCACACACCCAGGAAGGTTCCAGCAGGGTGGAGTGGAGACAGACACAAAAACCCACACACCCAGGAAGGTTCCAGCAGGGTGGAGTGGAGACAGACACAAAAACCCACACACCCAGGAAGGTTCCAGCAGGGTGGAGTGGAGACAGACACAAAAACCCACACACCCAGGAAGGTTCCAGCAGGGTGGAGTGGAGACAGACACAAAAACCCACACACCCAGGAAGGTTCCAGCAGGGTGGAGTGGAGACAGACACAAAAACCCACACACCCAGGAAGGTTCCAGCAGGGTGGAGTGGAGACAGACACAAAAACCCACACACCCAGGAAGGTTCCAGCAGGGTGGAGTGGAGACAGACACAAAAACCCACACACCCAGGAAGGTTCCAGCAGGGTGGAGTGGAGACAGACACAAAAACCCACACACCCAGGAAGGTTCCAGCAGGGTGGAGTGGAGACAGACACAAAAACCCACACACCCAGGAAGGTTCCAGCAGGGTGGAGTGGAGACAGACACAAAAACCCACACACCCAGGAAGGTTCCAGCAGGGTGGAGTGGAGACAGACACAAAAACCCACACACCCAGGAAGGTTCCAGCAGGGTGGAGTGGAGACAGACACAAAAACCCACACACCCAGGAAGGTTCCAGCAGGGTGGAGTGGAGACAGACACAAAAACCCACACACCCAGGAAGGTTCCAGCAGGGTGGAGTGGAGACAGACACAAAAACCCACACACCCAGGAAGGTTCCAGCAGGGTGGAGTGGAGACAGACACAAAAACCCACACACCCAGGAAGGTTCCAGCAGGGTGGAGTGGAGACAGACACAAAAACCCACACACCCAGGAAGGTTCCAGCAGGGTGGAGTGGAGACAGACACAAAAACCCACACACCCAGGAAGGTTCCAGCAGGGTGGAGTGGAGACAGACACAAAAACCCACACACCCAGGAAGGTTCCAGCAGGGTGGAGTGGAGACAGACACAAAAACCCACACACCCAGGAAGGTTCCAGCAGGGTGGAGTGGAGACAGACACAAAAACCCACACACCCAGGAAGGTTCCAGCAGGGTGGAGTGGAGACAGACACAAAAACCCACACACCCAGGAAGGTTCCAGCAGGGTGGAGTGGAGACAGACACAAAAACCCACACACCCAGGAAGGTTCCAGCAGGGTGGAGTGGAGACAGACACAAAAACCCACACACCCAGGAAGGTTCCAGCAGGGTGGAGTGGAGACAGACACAAAAACCCACACACCCAGGAAGGTTCCAGCAGGGTGGAGTGGAGACAGACACAAAAACCCACACACCCAGGAAGGTTCCAGCAGGGTGGAGTGGAGACAGACACAAAAACCCACACACCCAGGAAGGTTCCAGCAGGGTGGAGTGGAGACAGACACAAAAACCCACACACCCAGGAAGGTTCCAGCAGGGTGGAGTGGAGACAGACACAAAAACCCACACACCCAGGAAGGTTCCAGCAGGGTGGAGTGGAGACAGACACAAAAACCCACACACCCAGGAAGGTTCCAGCAGGGTGGAGTGGAGACAGACACAAAAACCCACACACCCAGGAAGGTTCCAGCAGGGTGGAGTGGAGACAGACACAAAAACCCACACACCCAGGAAGGTTCCAGCAGGGTGGAGTGGAGACAGACACAAAAACCCACACACCCAGGAAGGTTCCAGCAGGGTGGAGTGGAGACAGACACAAAAACCCACACACCCAGGAAGGTTCCAGCAGGGTGGAGTGGAGACAGACACAAAAACCCACACACCCAGGAAGGTTCCAGCAGGGTGGAGTGGAGACAGACACAAAAACCCACACACCCAGGAAGGTTCCAGCAGGGTGGAGTGGAGACAGACACAAAAACCCACACACCCAGGAAGGTTCCAGCAGGGTGGAGTGGAGACAGACACAAAAACCCACACACCCAGGAAGGTTCCAGCAGGGTGGAGTGGAGACAGACACAAAAACCCACACACCCAGGAAGGTTCCAGCAGGGTGGAGTGGAGACAGACACAAAAACCCACACACCCAGGAAGGTTCCAGCAGGGTGGAGTGGAGACAGACACAAAAACCCACACACCCAGGAAGGTTCCAGCAGGGTGGAGTGGAGACAGACACAAAAACCCACACACCCAGGAAGGTTCCAGCAGGGTGGAGTGGAGACAGACACAAAAACCCACACACCCAGGAAGGTTCCAGCAGGGTGGAGTGGAGACAGACACAAAAACCCACACACCCAGGAAGGTTCCAGCAGGGTGGAGTGGAGACAGACACAAAAACCCACACACCCAGGAAGGTTCCAGCAGGGTGGAGTGGAGACAGACACAAAAACCCACACACCCAGGAAGGTTCCAGCAGGGTGGAGTGGAGACAGACACAAAAACCCACACACCCAGGAAGGTTCCAGCAGGGTGGAGTGGAGACAGACACAAAAACCCACACACCCAGGAAGGTTCCAGCAGGGTGGAGTGGAGACAGACACAAAAACCCACACACCCAGGAAGGTTCCAGCAGGGTGGAGTGGAGACAGACACAAAAACCCACACACCCAGGAAGGTTCCAGCAGGGTGGAGTGGAGACAGACACAAAAACCCACACACCCAGGAAGGTTCCAGCAGGGTGGAGTGGAGACAGACACAAAAACCCACACACCCAGGAAGGTTCCAGCAGGGTGGAGTGGAGACAGACACAAAAACCCACACACCCAGGAAGGTTCCAGCAGGGTGGAGTGGAGACAGACACAAAAACCCACACACCCAGGAAGGTTCCAGCAGGGTGGAGTGGAGACAGACACAAAAACCCACACACCCAGGAAGGTTCCAGCAGGGTGGAGTGGAGACAGACACAAAAACCCACACACCCAGGAAGGTTCCAGCAGGGTGGAGTGGAGACAGACACAAAAACCCACACACCCAGGAAGGTTCCAGCAGGGTGGAGTGGAGACAGACACAAAAACCCACACACCCAGGAAGGTTCCAGCAGGGTGGAGTGGAGACAGACACAAAAACCCACACACCCAGGAAGGTTCCAGCAGGGTGGAGTGGAGACAGACACAAAAACCCACACACCCAGGAAGGTTCCAGCAGGGTGGAGTGGAGACAGACACAAAAACCCACACACCCAGGAAGGTTCCAGCAGGGTGGAGTGGAGACAGACACAAAAACCCACACACCCAGGAAGGTTCCAGCAGGGTGGAGTGGAGACAGACACAAAAACCCACACACCCAGGAAGGTTCCAGCAGGGTGGAGTGGAGACAGACACAAAAACCCACACACCCAGGAAGGTTCCAGCAGGGTGGAGTGGAGACAGACACAAAAACCCACACACCCAGGAAGGTTCCAGCAGGGTGGAGTGGAGACAGACACAAAAACCCACACACCCAGGAAGGTTCCAGCAGGGTGGAGTGGAGACAGACACAAAAACCCACACACCCAGGAAGGTTCCAGCAGGGTGGAGTGGAGACAGACACAAAAACCCACACACCCAGGAAGGTTCCAGCAGGGTGGAGTGGAGACAGACACAAAAACCCACACACCCAGGAAGGTTCCAGCAGGGTGGAGTGGAGACAGACACAAAGAACCCACACACCCAGGAAGGTTCCAGCAGGGTGGAGTGGAGACAGACACAAAAACCCACACACCCAGGAAGGTTCCAGCAGGGTGGAGTGGAGACAGACACAAAAACCCACACACCCAGGAAGGTTCCAGCAGGGTGGAGTGGAGACAGACACAAAAACCCACACACCCAGGAAGGTTCCAGCAGGGTGGAGTGGAGACAGACACAAAAACCCACACACCCAGGAAGGTTCCAGCAGGGTGGAGTGGAGACAGACACAAAAACCCACACACCCAGGAAGGTTCCAGCAGGGTGGAGTGGAGACAGACACAAAAACCCACACACCCAGGAAGGTTCCAGCAGGGTGGAGTGGAGACAGACACAAAAACCCACACACCCAGGAAGGTTCCAGCAGGGTGGAGTGGAGACAGACACAAAAACCCACACACCCAGGAAGGTTCCAGCAGGGTGGAGTGGAGACAGACACAAAAACCCACACACCCAGGAAGGTTCCAGCAGGGTGGAGTGGAGACAGACACAAAAACCCACACACCCAGGAAGGTTCCAGCAGGGTGGAGTGGAGACAGACACAAAAACCCACACACCCAGGAAGGTTCCAGCAGGGTGGAGTGGAGACAGACACAAAAACCCACACACCCAGGAAGGTTCCAGCAGGGTGGAGTGGAGACAGACACAAAAACCCACACACCCAGGAAGGTTCCAGCAGGGTGGAGTGGAGACAGACACAAAAACCCACACACCCAGGAAGGTTCCAGCAGGGTGGAGTGGAGACAGACACAAAAACCCACACACCCAGGAAGGTTCCAGCAGGGTGGAGTGGAGACAGACACAAAAACCCACACACCCAGGAAGGTTCCAGCAGGGTGGAGTGGAGACAGACACAAAAACCCACACACCCAGGAAGGTTCCAGCAGGGTGGAGTGGAGACAGACACAAAAACCCACACACCCAGGAAGGTTCCAGCAGGGTGGAGTGGAGACAGACACAAAAACCCACACACCCAGGAAGGTTCCAGCAGGGTGGAGTGGAGACAGACACAAAAACCCACACACCCAGGAAGGTTCCAGCAGGGTGGAGTGGAGACAGACACAAAAACCCACACACCCAGGAAGGTTCCAGCAGGGTGGAGTGGAGACAGACACAAAAACCCACACACCCAGGAAGGTTCCAGCAGGGTGGAGTGGAGACAGACACAAAAACCCACACACCCAGGAAGGTTCCAGCAGGGTGGAGTGGAGACAGACACAAAAACCCACACACCCAGGAAGGTTCCAGCAGGGTGGAGTGGAGACAGACACAAAAACCCACACACCCAGGAAGGTTCCAGCAGGGTGGAGTGGAGACAGACACAAAAACCCACACACCCAGGAAGGTTCCAGCAGGGTGGAGTGGAGACAGACACAAAAACCCACACACCCAGGAAGGTTCCAGCAGGGTGGAGTGGAGACAGACACAAAAACCCACACACCCAGGAAGGTTCCAGCAGGGTGGAGTGGAGACAGACACAAAAACCCACACACCCAGGAAGGTTCCAGCAGGGTGGAGTGGAGACAGACACAAAAACCCACACACCCAGGAAGGTTCCAGCAGGGTGGAGTGGAGACAGACACAAAAACCCACACACCCAGGAAGGTTCCAGCAGGGTGGAGTGGAGACAGACACAAAAACCCACACACCCAGGAAGGTTCCAGCAGGGTGGAGTGGAGACAGACACAAAAACCCACACACCCAGGAAGGTTCCAGCAGGGTGGAGTGGAGACAGACACAAAAACCCACACACCCAGGAAGGTTCCAGCAGGGTGGAGTGGAGACAGACACAAAAACCCACACACCCAGGAAGGTTCCAGCAGGGTGGAGTGGAGACAGACACAAAAACCCACACACCCAGGAAGGTTCCAGCAGGGTGGAGTGGAGACAGACACAAAAACCCACACACCCAGGAAGGTTCCAGCAGGGTGGAGTGGAGACAGACACAAAAACCCACACACCCAGGAAGGTTCCAGCAGGGTGGAGTGGAGACAGACACAAAAACCCACACACCCAGGAAGGTTCCAGCAGGGTGGAGTGGAGACAGACACAAAAACCCACACACCCAGGAAGGTTCCAGCAGGGTGGAGTGGAGACAGACACAAAAACCCACACACCCAGGAAGGTTCCAGCAGGGTGGAGTGGAGACAGACACAAAAACCCACACACCCAGGAAGGTTCCAGCAGGGTGGAGTGGAGACAGACACAAAAACCCACACACCCAGGAAGGTTCCAGCAGGGTGGAGTGGAGACAGACACAAAAACCCACACACCCAGGAAGGTTCCAGCAGGGTGGAGTGGAGACAGACACAAAAACCCACACACCCAGGAAGGTTCCAGCAGGGTGGAGTGGAGACAGACACAAAAACCCACACACCCAGGAAGGTTCCAGCAGGGTGGAGTGGAGACAGACACAAAAACCCACACACCCAGGAAGGTTCCAGCAGGGTGGAGTGGAGACAGACACAAAAACCCACACACCCAGGAAGGTTCCAGCAGGGTGGAGTGGAGACAGACACAAAAACCCACACACCCAGGAAGGTTCCAGCAGGGTGGAGTGGAGACAGACACAAAAACCCACACACCCAGGAAGGTTCCAGCAGGGTGGAGTGGAGACAGACACAAAAACCCACACACCCAGGAAGGTTCCAGCAGGGTGGAGTGGAGACAGACACAAAAACCCACACACCCAGGAAGGTTCCAGCAGGGTGGAGTGGAGACAGACACAAAAACCCACACACCCAGGAAGGTTCCAGCAGGGTGGAGTGGAGACAGACACAAAAACCCACACACCCAGGAAGGTTCCAGCAGGGTGGAGTGGAGACAGACACAAAAACCCACACACCCAGGAAGGTTCCAGCAGGGTGGAGTGGAGACAGACACAAAAACCCACACACCCAGGAAGGTTCCAGCAGGGTGGAGTGGAGACAGACACAAAAACCCACACACCCAGGAAGGTTCCAGCAGGGTGGAGTGGAGACAGACACAAAAACCCACACACCCAGGAAGGTTCCAGCAGGGTGGAGTGGAGACAGACACAAAAACCCACACACCCAGGAAGGTTCCAGCAGGGTGGAGTGGAGACAGACACAAAAACCCACACACCCAGGAAGGTTCCAGCAGGGTGGAGTGGAGACAGACACAAAAACCCACACACCCAGGAAGGTTCCAGCAGGGTGGAGTGGAGACAGACACAAAAACCCACACACCCAGGAAGGTTCCAGCAGGGTGGAGTGGAGACAGACACAAAAACCCACACACCCAGGAAGGTTCCAGCAGGGTGGAGTGGAGACAGACACAAAAACCCACACACCCAGGAAGGTTCCAGCAGGGTGGAGTGGAGACAGACACAAAAACCCACACACCCAGGAAGGTTCCAGCAGGGTGGAGTGGAGACAGACACAAAAACCCACACACCCAGGAAGGTTCCAGCAGGGTGGAGTGGAGACAGACACAAAAACCCACACACCCAGGAAGGTTCCAGCAGGGTGGAGTGGAGACAGACACAAAAACCCACACACCCAGGAAGGTTCCAGCAGGGTGGAGTGGAGACAGACACAAAAACCCACACACCCAGGAAGGTTCCAGCAGGGTGGAGTGGAGACAGACACAAAAACCCACACACCCAGGAAGGTTCCAGCAGGGTGGAGTGGAGACAGACACAAAAACCCACACACCCAGGAAGGTTCCAGCAGGGTGGAGTGGAGACAGACACAAAAACCCACACACCCAGGAAGGTTCCAGCAGGGTGGAGTGGAGACAGACACAAAAACCCACACACCCAGGAAGGTTCCAGCAGGGTGGAGTGGAGACAGACACAAAAACCCACACACCCAGGAAGGTTCCAGCAGGGTGGAGTGGAGACAGACACAAAAACCCACACACCCAGGAAGGTTCCAGCAGGGTGGAGTGGAGACAGACACAAAAACCCACACACCCAGGAAGGTTCCAGCAGGGTGGAGTGGAGACAGACACAAAAACCCACACACCCAGGAAGGTTCCAGCAGGGTGGAGTGGAGACAGACACAAAAACCCACACACCCAGGAAGGTTCCAGCAGGGTGGAGTGGAGACAGACACAAAAACCCACACACCCAGGAAGGTTCCAGCAGGGTGGAGTGGAGACAGACACAAAAACCCACACACCCAGGAAGGTTCCAGCAGGGTGGAGTGGAGACAGACACAAAAACCCACACACCCAGGAAGGTTCCAGCAGGGTGGAGTGGAGACAGACACAAAAACCCACACACCCAGGAAGGTTCCAGCAGGGTGGAGTGGAGACAGACACAAAAACCCACACACCCAGGAAGGTTCCAGCAGGGTGGAGTGGAGACAGACACAAAAACCCACACACCCAGGAAGGTTCCAGCAGGGTGGAGTGGAGACAGACACAAAAACCCACACACCCAGGAAGGTTCCAGCAGGGTGGAGTGGAGACAGACACAAAAACCCACACACCCAGGAAGGTTCCAGCAGGGTGGAGTGGAGACAGACACAAAAACCCACACACCCAGGAAGGTTCCAGCAGGGTGGAGTGGAGACAGACACAAAAACCCACACACCCAGGAAGGTTCCAGCAGGGTGGAGTGGAGACAGACACAAAAACCCACACACCCAGGAAGGTTCCAGCAGGGTGGAGTGGAGACAGACACAAAAACCCACACACCCAGGAAGGTTCCAGCAGGGTGGAGTGGAGACAGACACAAAAACCCACACACCCAGGAAGGTTCCAGCAGGGTGGAGTGGAGACAGACACAAAAACCCACACACCCAGGAAGGTTCCAGCAGGGTGGAGTGGAGACAGACACAAAAACCCACACACCCAGGAAGGTTCCAGCAGGGTGGAGTGGAGACAGACACAAAAACCCACACACCCAGGAAGGTTCCAGCAGGGTGGAGTGGAGACAGACACAAAAACCCACACACCCAGGAAGGTTCCAGCAGGGTGGAGTGGAGACAGACACAAAAACCCACACACCCAGGAAGGTTCCAGCAGGGTGGAGTGGAGACAGACACAAAAACCCACACACCCAGGAAGGTTCCAGCAGGGTGGAGTGGAGACAGACACAAAAACCCACACACCCAGGAAGGTTCCAGCAGGGTGGAGTGGAGACAGACACAAAAACCCACACACCCAGGAAGGTTCCAGCAGGGTGGAGTGGAGACAGACACAAAAACCCACACACCCAGGAAGGTTCCAGCAGGGTGGAGTGGAGACAGACACAAAAACCCACACACCCAGGAAGGTTCCAGCAGGGTGGAGTGGAGACAGACACAAAAACCCACACACCCAGGAAGGTTCCAGCAGGGTGGAGTGGAGACAGACACAAAAACCCACACACCCAGGAAGGTTCCAGCAGGGTGGAGTGGAGACAGACACAAAAACCCACACACCCAGGAAGGTTCCAGCAGGGTGGAGTGGAGACAGACACAAAAACCCACACACCCAGGAAGGTTCCAGCAGGGTGGAGTGGAGACAGACACAAAAACCCACACACCCAGGAAGGTTCCAGCAGGGTGGAGTGGAGACAGACACAAAAACCCACACACCCAGGAAGGTTCCAGCAGGGTGGAGTGGAGACAGACACAAAAACCCACACACCCAGGAAGGTTCCAGCAGGGTGGAGTGGAGACAGACACAAAAACCCACACACCCAGGAAGGTTCCAGCAGGGTGGAGTGGAGACAGACACAAAAACCCACACACCCAGGAAGGTTCCAGCAGGGTGGAGTGGAGACAGACACAAAAACCCACACACCCAGGAAGGTTCCAGCAGGGTGGAGTGGAGACAGACACAAAAACCCACACACCCAGGAAGGTTCCAGCAGGGTGGAGTGGAGACAGACACAAAAACCCACACACCCAGGAAGGTTCCAGCAGGGTGGAGTGGAGACAGACACAAAAACCCACACACCCAGGAAGGTTCCAGCAGGGTGGAGTGGAGACAGACACAAAAACCCACACACCCAGGAAGGTTCCAGCAGGGTGGAGTGGAGACAGACACAAAAACCCACACACCCAGGAAGGTTCCAGCAGGGTGGAGTGGAGACAGACACAAAAACCCACACACCCAGGAAGGTTCCAGCAGGGTGGAGTGGAGACAGACACAAAAACCCACACACCCAGGAAGGTTCCAGCAGGGTGGAGTGGAGACAGACACAAAAACCCACACACCCAGGAAGGTTCCAGCAGGGTGGAGTGGAGACAGACACAAAAACCCACACACCCAGGAAGGTTCCAGCAGGGTGGAGTGGAGACAGACACAAAAACCCACACACCCAGGAAGGTTCCAGCAGGGTGGAGTGGAGACAGACACAAAAACCCACACACCCAGGAAGGTTCCAGCAGGGTGGAGTGGAGACAGACACAAAAACCCACACACCCAGGAAGGTTCCAGCAGGGTGGAGTGGAGACAGACACAAAAACCCACACACCCAGGAAGGTTCCAGCAGGGTGGAGTGGAGACAGACACAAAAACCCACACACCCAGGAAGGTTCCAGCAGGGTGGAGTGGAGACAGACACAAAAACCCACACACCCAGGAAGGTTCCAGCAGGGTGGAGTGGAGACAGACACAAAAACCCACACACCCAGGAAGGTTCCAGCAGGGTGGAGTGGAGACAGACACAAAAACCCACACACCCAGGAAGGTTCCAGCAGGGTGGAGTGGAGACAGACACAAAAACCCACACACCCAGGAAGGTTCCAGCAGGGTGGAGTGGAGACAGACACAAAAACCCACACACCCAGGAAGGTTCCAGCAGGGTGGAGTGGAGACAGACACAAAAACCCACACACCCAGGAAGGTTCCAGCAGGGTGGAGTGGAGACAGACACAAAAACCCACACACCCAGGAAGGTTCCAGCAGGGTGGAGTGGAGACAGACACAAAAACCCACACACCCAGGAAGGTTCCAGCAGGGTGGAGTGGAGACAGACACAAAAACCCACACACCCAGGAAGGTTCCAGCAGGGTGGAGTGGAGACAGACACAAAAACCCACACACCCAGGAAGGTTCCAGCAGGGTGGAGTGGAGACAGACACAAAAACCCACACACCCAGGAAGGTTCCAGCAGGGTGGAGTGGAGACAGACACAAAAACCCACACACCCAGGAAGGTTCCAGCAGGGTGGAGTGGAGACAGACACAAAAACCCACACACCCAGGAAGGTTCCAGCAGGGTGGAGTGGAGACAGACACAAAAACCCACACACCCAGGAAGGTTCCAGCAGGGTGGAGTGGAGACAGACACAAAAACCCACACACCCAGGAAGGTTCCAGCAGGGTGGAGTGGAGACAGACACAAAAACCCACACACCCAGGAAGGTTCCAGCAGGGTGGAGTGGAGACAGACACAAAAACCCACACACCCAGGAAGGTTCCAGCAGGGTGGAGTGGAGACAGACACAAAAACCCACACACCCAGGAAGGTTCCAGCAGGGTGGAGTGGAGACAGACACAAAAACCCACACACCCAGGAAGGTTCCAGCAGGGTGGAGTGGAGACAGACACAAAAACCCACACACCCAGGAAGGTTCCAGCAGGGTGGAGTGGAGACAGACACAAAAACCCACACACCCAGGAAGGTTCCAGCAGGGTGGAGTGGAGACAGACACAAAAACCCACACACCCAGGAAGGTTCCAGCAGGGTGGAGTGGAGACAGACACAAAAACCCACACACCCAGGAAGGTTCCAGCAGGGTGGAGTGGAGACAGACACAAAAACCCCACACACCCAGGAAGGTTCCAGCAGGGTGGAGTGGAGACAGACACAAAAACCCACACACCCAGGAAGGTTCCAGCAGGGTGGAGTGGAGACAGACACAAAAACCCACACACCCAGGAAGGTTCCAGCAGGGTGGAGTGGAGACAGACACAAAAACCCACACACCCAGGAAG
This sequence comes from Ryuthela nishihirai, assembly GCA_038380435.1. Taxonomy (NCBI): domain Eukaryota; kingdom Metazoa; phylum Arthropoda; class Arachnida; order Araneae; family Heptathelidae; genus Ryuthela; species Ryuthela nishihirai. Next base: position 17,995 of record JAWZYU010001114.1, on the reverse strand, counting down.
GTTCCAGCAGGGTGGAGTGGAGACAGACACAAAAACCCACACACCCAGGAAGGTTCCAGCAGGGTGGAGTGGAGACAGACACAAAAACCCACACACCCAGGAAGGTTTCCAGCAGGGTGGAGTGGAGACAGACACAAAAACCCACACACCCAGGAAGGTTCCAGCAGGGTGGAGTGGAGACAGACACAAAAACCCACACACCCAGGAAGGTTCCAGCAGGGTGGAGTGGAGACAGACACAAAAACCCACACACCCAGGAAGGTTCCAGCAGGGTGGAGTGGAGACAGACACAAAAACCCACACACCCAGGAAGGTTCCAGCAGGGTGGAGTGGAGACAGACACAAAAACCCACACACCCAGGAAGGTTCCAGCAGGGTGGAGTGGAGACAGACACAAAAACCCACACACCCAGGAAGGTTCCAGCAGGGTGGAGTGGAGACAGACACAAAAACCCACACACCCAGGAAGGTTCCAGCAGGGTGGAGTGGAGACAGACACAAAAACCCACACACCCAGGAAGGTTCCAGCAGGGTGGAGTGGAGACAGACACAAAAACCCACACACCCAGGAAGGTTCCAGCAGGGTGGAGTGGAGACAGACACAAAAACCCACACACCCAGGAAGGTTCCAGCAGGGTGGAGTGGAGACAGACACAAAAACCCACACACCCAGGAAGGTTCCAGCAGGGTGGAGTGGAGACAGACACAAAAACCCACACACCCAGGAAGGTTCCAGCAGGGTGGAGTGGAGACAGACACAAAAACCCACACACCCAGGAAGGTTCCAGCAGGGTGGAGTGGAGACAGACACAAAAACCCACACACCCAGGAAGGTTCCAGCAGGGTGGAGTGGAGACAGACACAAAAACCCACACACCCAGGAAGGTTCCAGCAGGGTGGAGTGGAGACAGACACAAAAACCCACACACCCAGGAAGGTTCCAGCAGGGTGGAGTGGAGACAGACACAAAAACCCACACACCCAGGAAGGTTCCAGCAGGGTGGAGTGGAGACAGACACAAAAACCCACACACCCAGGAAGGTTCCAGCAGGGTGGAGTGGAGACAGACACAAAAACCCACACACCCAGGAAGGTTCCAGCAGGGTGGAGTGGAGACAGACACAAAAACCCACACACCCAGGAAGGTTCCAGCAGGGTGGAGTGGAGACAGACACAAAAACCCACACACCCAGGAAGGTTCCAGCAGGGTGGAGTGGAGACAGACACAAAAACCCACACACCCAGGAAGGTTCCAGCAGGGTGGAGTGGAGACAGACACAAAAACCCACACACCCAGGAAGGTTCCAGCAGGGTGGAGTGGAGACAGACACAAAAACCCACACACCCAGGAAGGTTCCAGCAGGGTGGAGTGGAGACAGACACAAAAACCCACACACCCAGGAAGGTTCCAGCAGGGTGGAGTGGAGACAGACACAAAAACCCACACACCCAGGAAGGTTCCAGCAGGGTGGAGTGGAGACAGACACAAAAACCCACACACCCAGGAAGGTTCCAGCAGGGTGGAGTGGAGACAGACACAAAAACCCACACACCCAGGAAGGTTCCAGCAGGGTGGAGTGGAGACAGACACAAAAACCCACACACCCAGGAAGGTTCCAGCAGGGTGGAGTGGAGACAGACACAAAAACCCACACACCCAGGAAGGTTCCAGCAGGGTGGAGTGGAGACAGACACAAAAACCCACACACCCAGGAAGGTTCCAGCAGGGTGGAGTGGAGACAGACACAAAAACCCACACACCCAGGAAGGTTCCAGCAGGGTGGAGTGGAGACAGACACAAAAACCCACACACCCAGGAAGGTTCCAGCAGGGTGGAGTGGAGACAGACACAAAAACCCACACACCCAGGAAGGTTCCAGCAGGGTGGAGTGGAGACAGACACAAAAACCCACACACCCAGGAAGGTTCCAGCAGGGTGGAGTGGAGACAGACACAAAAACCCACACACCCAGGAAGGTTCCAGCAGGGTGGAGTGGAGACAGACACAAAAACCCACACACCCAGGAAGGTTCCAGCAGGGTGGAGTGGAGACAGACACAAAAACCCACACACCCAGGAAGGTTCCAGCAGGGTGGAGTGGAGACAGACACAAAAACCCACACACCCAGGAAGGTTCCAGCAGGGTGGAGTGGAGACAGACACAAAAACCCACACACCCAGGAAGGTTCCAGCAGGGTGGAGTGGAGACAGACACAAAAACCCACACACCCAGGAAGGTTCCAGCAGGGTGGAGTGGAGACAGACACAAAAACCCACACACCCAGGAAGGTTCCAGCAGGGTGGAGTGGAGACAGACACAAAAACCCACACACCCAGGAAGGTTCCAGCAGGGTGGAGTGGAGACAGACACAAAAACCCACACACCCAGGAAGGTTCCAGCAGGGTGGAGTGGAGACAGACACAAAAACCCACACACCCAGGAAGGTTCCAGCAGGGTGGAGTGGAGACAGACACAAAAACCCACACACCCAGGAAGGTTCCAGCAGGGTGGAGTGGAGACAGACACAAAAACCCACACACCCAGGAAGGTTCCAGCAGGGTGGAGTGGAGACAGACACAAAAACCCACACACCCAGGAAGGTTCCAGCAGGGTGGAGTGGAGACAGACACAAAAACCCACACACCCAGGAAGGTTCCAGCAGGGTGGAGTGGAGACAGACACAAAAACCCACACACCCAGGAAGGTTCCAGCAGGGTGGAGTGGAGACAGACACAAAAACCCACACACCCAGGAAGGTTCCAGCAGGGTGGAGTGGAGACAGACACAAAAACCCACACACCCAGGAAGGTTCCAGCAGGGTGGAGTGGAGACAGACACAAAAACCCACACACCCAGGAAGGTTCCAGCAGGGTGGAGTGGAGACAGACACAAAAACCCACACACCCAGGAAGGTTCCAGCAGGGTGGAGTGGAGACAGACACAAAAACCCACACACCCAGGAAGGTTCCAGCAGGGTGGAGTGGAGACAGACACAAAAACCCACACACCCAGGAAGGTTCCAGCAGGGTGGAGTGGAGACAGACACAAAAACCCACACACCCAGGAAGGTTCCAGCAGGGTGGAGTGGAGACAGACACAAAAACCCACACACCCAGGAAGGTTCCAGCAGGGTGGAGTGGAGACAGACACAAAAACCCACACACCCAGGAAGGTTCCAGCAGGGTGGAGTGGAGACAGACACAAAAACCCACACACCCAGGAAGGTTCCAGCAGGGTGGAGTGGAGACAGACACAAAAACCCACACACCCAGGAAGGTTCCAGCAGGGTGGAGTGGAGACAGACACAAAAACCCACACACCCAGGAAGGTTCCAGCAGGGTGGAGTGGAGACAGACACAAAAACCCACACACCCAGGAAGGTTCCAGCAGGGTGGAGTGGAGACAGACACAAAAACCCACACACCCAGGAAGGTTCCAGCAGGGTGGAGTGGAGACAGACACAAAAACCCACACACCCAGGAAGGTTCCAGCAGGGTGGAGTGGAGACAGACACAAAAACCCACACACCCAGGAAGGTTCCAGCAGGGTGGAGTGGAGACAGACACAAAAACCCACACACCCAGGAAGGTTCCAGCAGGGTGGAGTGGAGACAGACACAAAAACCCACACACCCAGGAAGGTTCCAGCAGGGTGGAGTGGAGACAGACACAAAAACCCACACACCCAGGAAGGTTCCAGCAGGGTGGAGTGGAGACAGACACAAAAACCCACACACCCAGGAAGGTTCCAGCAGGGTGGAGTGGAGACAGACACAAAAACCCACACACCCAGGAAGGTTCCAGCAGGGTGGAGTGGAGACAGACACAAAAACCCACACACCCAGGAAGGTTCCAGCAGGGTGGAGTGGAGACAGACACAAAAACCCACACACCCAGGAAGGTTCCAGCAGGGTGGAGTGGAGACAGACACAAAAACCCACACACCCAGGAAGGTTCCAGCAGGGTGGAGTGGAGACAGACACAAAAACCCACACACCCAGGAAGGTTCCAGCAGGGTGGAGTGGAGACAGACACAAAAACCCACACACCCAGGAAGGTTCCAGCAGGGTGGAGTGGAGACAGACACAAAAACCCACACACCCAGGAAGGTTCCAGCAGGGTGGAGTGGAGACAGACACAAAAACCCACACACCCAGGAAGGTTCCAGCAGGGTGGAGTGGAGACAGACACAAAAACCCACACACCCAGGAAGGTTCCAGCAGGGTGGAGTGGAGACAGACACAAAAACCCACACACCCAGGAAGGTTCCAGCAGGGTGGAGTGGAGACAGACACAAAAACCCACACACCCAGGAAGGTTCCAGCAGGGTGGAGTGGAGACAGACACAAAAACCCACACACCCAGGAAGGTTCCAGCAGGGTGGAGTGGAGACAGACACAAAAACCCACACACCCAGGAAGGTTCCAGCAGGGTGGAGTGGAGACAGACACAAAAACCCACACACCCAGGAAGGTTCCAGCAGGGTGGAGTGGAGACAGACACAAAAACCCACACACCCAGGAAGGTTCCAGCAGGGTGGAGTGGAGACAGACACAAAAACCCACACACCCAGGAAGGTTCCAGCAGGGTGGAGTGGAGACAGACACAAAAACCCACACACCCAGGAAGGTTCCAGCAGGGTGGAGTGGAGACAGACACAAAAACCCACACACCCAGGAAGGTTCCAGCAGGGTGGAGTGGAGACAGACACAAAAACCCACACACCCAGGAAGGTTCCAGCAGGGTGGAGTGGAGACAGACACAAAAACCCACACACCCAGGAAGGTTCCAGCAGGGTGGAGTGGAGACAGACACAAAAACCCACACACCCAGGAAGGTTCCAGCAGGGTGGAGTGGAGACAGACACAAAAACCCACACACCCAGGAAGGTTCCAGCAGGGTGGAGTGGAGACAGACACAAAAACCCACACACCCAGGAAGGTTCCAGCAGGGTGGAGTGGAGACAGACACAAAAACCCACACACCCAGGAAGGTTCCAGCAGGGTGGAGTGGAGACAGACACAAAAACCCACACACCCAGGAAGGTTCCAGCAGGGTGGAGTGGAGACAGACACAAAAACCCACACACCCAGGAAGGTTCCAGCAGGGTGGAGTGGAGACAGACACAAAAACCCACACACCCAGGAAGGTTCCAGCAGGGTGGAGTGGAGACAGACACAAAAACCCACACACCCAGGAAGGTTCCAGCAGGGTGGAGTGGAGACAGACACAAAAACCCACACACCCAGGAAGGTTCCAGCAGGGTGGAGTGGAGACAGACACAAAAACCCACACACCCAGGAAGGTTCCAGCAGGGTGGAGTGGAGACAGACACAAAAACCCACACACCCAGGAAGGTTCCAGCAGGGTGGAGTGGAGACAGACACAAAAACCCACACACCCAGGAAGGTTCCAGCAGGGTGGAGTGGAGACAGACACAAAAACCCACACACCCAGGAAGGTTCCAGCAGGGTGGAGTGGAGACAGACACAAAAACCCACACACCCAGGAAGGTTCCAGCAGGGTGGAGTGGAGACAGACACAAAAACCCACACACCCAGGAAGGTTCCAGCAGGGTGGAGTGGAGACAGACACAAAAACCCACACACCCAGGAAGGTTCCAGCAGGGTGGAGTGGAGACAGACACAAAAACCCACACACCCAGGAAGGTTCCAGCAGGGTGGAGTGGAGACAGACACAAAAACCCACACACCCAGGAAGGTTCCAGCAGGGTGGAGTGGAGACAGACACAAAAACCCACACACCCAGGAAGGTTCCAGCAGGGTGGAGTGGAGACAGACACAAAAACCCACACACCCAGGAAGGTTCCAGCAGGGTGGAGTGGAGACAGACACAAAAACCCACACACCCAGGAAGGTTCCAGCAGGGTGGAGTGGAGACAGACACAAAAACCCACACACCCAGGAAGGTTCCAGCAGGGTGGAGTGGAGACAGACACAAAAACCCACACACCCAGGAAGGTTCCAGCAGGGTGGAGTGGAGACAGACACAAAAACCCACACACCCAGGAAGGTTCCAGCAGGGTGGAGTGGAGACAGACACAAAAACCCACACACCCAGGAAGGTTCCAGCAGGGTGGAGTGGAGACAGACACAAAAACCCACACACCCAGGAAGGTTCCAGCAGGGTGGAGTGGAGACAGACACAAAAACCCACACACCCAGGAAGGTTCCAGCAGGGTGGAGTGGAGACAGACACAAAAACCCACACACCCAGGAAGGTTCCAGCAGGGTGGAGTGGAGACAGACACAAAAACCCACACACCCAGGAAGGTTCCAGCAGGGTGGAGTGGAGACAGACACAAAAACCCACACACCCAGGAAGGTTCCAGCAGGGTGGAGTGGAGACAGACACAAAAACCCACACACCCAGGAAGGTTCCAGCAGGGTGGAGTGGAGACAGACACAAAAACCCACACACCCAGGAAGGTTCCAGCAGGGTGGAGTGGAGACAGACACAAAAACCCACACACCCAGGAAGGTTCCAGCAGGGTGGAGTGGAGACAGACACAAAAACCCACACACCCAGGAAGGTTCCAGCAGGGTGGAGTGGAGACAGACACAAAAACCCACACACCCAGGAAGGTTCCAGCAGGGTGGAGTGGAGACAGACACAAAAACCCACACACCCAGGAAGGTTCCAGCAGGGTGGAGTGGAGACAGACACAAAAACCCACACACCCAGGAAGGTTCCAGCAGGGTGGAGTGGAGACAGACACAAAAACCCACACACCCAGGAAGGTTCCAGCAGGGTGGAGTGGAGACAGACACAAAAACCCACACACCCAGGAAGGTTCCAGCAGGGTGGAGTGGAGACAGACACAAAAACCCACACACCCAGGAAGGTTCCAGCAGGGTGGAGTGGAGACAGACACAAAAACCCACACACCCAGGAAGGTTCCAGCAGGGTGGAGTGGAGACAGACACAAAAACCCACACACCCAGGAAGGTTCCAGCAGGGTGGAGTGGAGACAGACACAAAAACCCACACACCCAGGAAGGTTCCAGCAGGGTGGAGTGGAGACAGACACAAAAACCCACACACCCAGGAAGGTTCCAGCAGGGTGGAGTGGAGACAGACACAAAAACCCACACACCCAGGAAGGTTCCAGCAGGGTGGAGTGGAGACAGACACAAAAACCCACACACCCAGGAAGGTTCCAGCAGGGTGGAGTGGAGACAGACACAAAAACCCACACACCCAGGAAGGTTCCAGCAGGGTGGAGTGGAGACAGACACAAAAACCCACACACCCAGGAAGGTTCCAGCAGGGTGGAGTGGAGACAGACACAAAAACCCACACACCCAGGAAGGTTCCAGCAGGGTGGAGTGGAGACAGACACAAAAACCCACACACCCAGGAAGGTTCCAGCAGGGTGGAGTGGAGACAGACACAAAAACCCACACACCCAGGAAGGTTCCAGCAGGGTGGAGTGGAGACAGACACAAAAACCCACACACCCAGGAAGGTTCCAGCAGGGTGGAGTGGAGACAGACACAAAAACCCACACACCCAGGAAGGTTCCAGCAGGGTGGAGTGGAGACAGACACAAAAACCCACACACCCAGGAAGGTTCCAGCAGGGTGGAGTGGAGACAGACACAAAAACCCACACACCCAGGAAGGTTCCAGCAGGGTGGAGTGGAGACAGACACAAAAACCCACACACCCAGGAAGGTTCCAGCAGGGTGGAGTGGAGACAGACACAAAAACCCACACACCCAGGAAGGTTCCAGCAGGGTGGAGTGGAGACAGACACAAAAACCCACACACCCAGGAAGGTTCCAGCAGGGTGGAGTGGAGACAGACACAAAAACCCACACACCCAGGAAGGTTCCAGCAGGGTGGAGTGGAGACAGACACAAAAACCCACACACCCAGGAAGGTTCCAGCAGGGTGGAGTGGAGACAGACACAAAAACCCACACACCCAGGAAGGTTCCAGCAGGGTGGAGTGGAGACAGACACAAAAACCCACACACCCAGGAAGGTTCCAGCAGGGTGGAGTGGAGACAGACACAAAAACCCACACACCCAGGAAGGTTCCAGCAGGGTGGAGTGGAGACAGACACAAAAACCCACACACCCAGGAAGGTTCCAGCAGGGTGGAGTGGAGACAGACACAAAAACCCACACACCCAGGAAGGTTCCAGCAGGGTGGAGTGGAGACAGACACAAAAACCCACACACCCAGGAAGGTTCCAGCAGGGTGGAGTGGAGACAGACACAAAAACCCACACACCCAGGAAGGTTCCAGCAGGGTGGAGTGGAGACAGACACAAAAACCCACACACCCAGGAAGGTTCCAGCAGGGTGGAGTGGAGACAGACACAAAAACCCACACACCCAGGAAGGTTCCAGCAGGGTGGAGTGGAGACAGACACAAAAACCCACACACCCAGGAAGGTTCCAGCAGGGTGGAGTGGAGACAGACACAAAAACCCACACACCCAGGAAGGTTCCAGCAGGGTGGAGTGGAGACAGACACAAAAACCCACACACCCAGGAAGGTTCCAGCAGGGTGGAGTGGAGACAGACACAAAAACCCACACACCCAGGAAGGTTCCAGCAGGGTGGAGTGGAGACAGACACAAAAACCCACACACCCAGGAAGGTTCCAGCAGGGTGGAGTGGAGACAGACACAAAAACCCACACACCCAGGAAGGTTCCAGCAGGGTGGAGTGGAGACAGACACAAAAACCCACACACCCAGGAAGGTTCCAGCAGGGTGGAGTGGAGACAGACACAAAAACCCACACACCCAGGAAGGTTCCAGCAGGGTGGAGTGGAGACAGACACAAAAACCCACACACCCAGGAAGGTTCCAGCAGGGTGGAGTGGAGACAGACACAAAAACCCACACACCCAGGAAGGTTCCAGCAGGGTGGAGTGGAGACAGACACAAAAACCCACACACCCAGGAAGGTTCCAGCAGGGTGGAGTGGAGACAGACACAAAAACCCACACACCCAGGAAGGTTCCAGCAGGGTGGAGTGGAGACAGACACAAAAACCCACACACCCAGGAAGGTTCCAGCAGGGTGGAGTGGAGACAGACACAAAAACCCACACACCCAGGAAGGTTCCAGCAGGGTGGAGTGGAGACAGACACAAAAACCCACACACCCAGGAAGGTTCCAGCAGGGTGGAGTGGAGACAGACACAAAAACCCACACACCCAGGAAGGTTCCAGCAGGGTGGAGTGGAGACAGACACAAAAACCCACACACCCAGGAAGGTTCCAGCAGGGTGGAGTGGAGACAGACACAAAAACCCACACACCCAGGAAGGTTCCAGCAGGGTGGAGTGGAGACAGACACAAAAACCCACACACCCAGGAAGGTTCCAGCAGGGTGGAGTGGAGACAGACACAAAAACCCACACACCCAGGAAGGTTCCAGCAGGGTGGAGTGGAGACAGACACAAAAACCCACACACCCAGGAAGGTTCCAGCAGGGTGGAGTGGAGACAGACACAAAAACCCACACACCCAGGAAGGTTCCAGCAGGGTGGAGTGGAGACAGACACAAAAACCCACACACCCAGGAAGGTTCCAGCAGGGTGGAGTGGAGACAGACACAAAAACCCACACACCCAGGAAGGTTCCAGCAGGGTGGAGTGGAGACAGACACAAAAACCCACACACCCAGGAAGGTTCCAGCAGGGTGGAGTGGAGACAGACACAAAAACCCACACACACCAGGAAGGTTCCAGCAGGGTGGAGTGGAGACAGACACAAAAACCCACACACCCAGGAAGGTTCCAGCAGGGTGGAGTGGAGACAGACACAAAAACCCACACACCCAGGAAGGTTCCAGCAGGGTGGAGTGGAGACAGACACAAAAACCCACACACCCAGGAAGGTTCCAGCAGGGTGGAGTGGAGACAGACACAAAAACCCACACACCCAGGAAGGTTCCAGCAGGGTGGAGTGGAGACAGACACAAAAACCCACACACCCAGGAAGGTTCCAGCAGGGTGGAGTGGAGACAGACACAAAAACCCACACACCCAGGAAGGTTCCAGCAGGGTGGAGTGGAGACAGACACAAAAACCCACACACCCAGGAAGGTTCCAGCAGGGTGGAGTGGAGACAGACACAAAAACCCACACACCCAGGAAGGTTCCAGCAGGGTGGAGTGGAGACAGACACAAAAACCCACACACCCAGGAAGGTTCCAGCAGGGTGGAGTGGAGACAGACACAAAAACCCACACACCCAGGAAGGTTCCAGCAGGGTGGAGTGGAGACAGACACAAAAACCCACACACCCAGGAAGGTTCCAGCAGGGTGGAGTGGAGACAGACACAAAAACCCACACACCCAGGAAGGTTCCAGCAGGGTGGAGTGGAGACAGACACAAAAACCCACACACCCAGGAAGGTTCCAGCAGGGTGGAGTGGAGACAGACACAAAAACCCACACACCCAGGAAGGTTCCAGCAGGGTGGAGTGGAGACAGACACAAAAACCCACACACCCAGGAAGGTTCCAGCAGGGTGGAGTGGAGACAGACACAAAAACCCACACACCCAGGAAGGTTCCAGCAGGGTGGAGTGGAGACAGACACAAAAACCCACACACCCAGGAAGGTTCCAGCAGGGTGGAGTGGAGACAGACACAAAAACCCACACACCCAGGAAGGTTCCAGCAGGGTGGAGTGGAGACAGACACAAAAACCCACACACCCAGGAAGGTTCCAGCAGGGTGGAGTGGAGACAGACACAAAAACCCACACACCCAGGAAGGTTCCAGCAGGGTGGAGTGGAGACAGACACAAAAACCCACACACCCAGGAAGGTTCCAGCAGGGTGGAGTGGAGACAGACACAAAAACCCACACACCCAGGAAGGTTCCAGCAGGGTGGAGTGGAGACAGACACAAAAACCCACACACCCAGGAAGGTTCCAGCAGGGTGGAGTGGAGACAGACACAAAAACCCACACACCCAGGAAGGTTCCAGCAGGGTGGAGTGGAGACAGACACAAAAACCCACACACCCAGGAAGGTTCCAGCAGGGTGGAGTGGAGACAGACACAAAAACCCACACACCCAGGAAGGTTCCAGCAGGGTGGAGTGGAGACAGACACAAAAACCCACACACCCAGGAAGGTTCCAGCAGGGTGGAGTGGAGACAGACACAAAAACCCACACACCCAGGAAGGTTCCAGCAGGGTGGAGTGGAGACAGACACAAAAACCCACACACCCAGGAAGGTTCCAGCAGGGTGGAGTGGAGACAGACACAAAAACCCACACACCCAGGAAGGTTCCAGCAGGGTGGAGTGGAGACAGACACAAAAACCCACACACCCAGGAAGGTTCCAGCAGGGTGGAGTGGAGACAGACACAAAAACCCACACACCCAGGAAGGTTCCAGCAGGGTGGAGTGGAGACAGACACAAAAACCCACACACCCAGGAAGGTTCCAGCAGGGTGGAGTGGAGACAGACACAAAAACCCACACACCCAGGAAGGTTCCAGCAGGGTGGAGTGGAGACAGACACAAAAACCCACACACCCAGGAAGGTTCCAGCAGGGTGGAGTGGAGACAGACACAAAAACCCACACACCCAGGAAGGTTCCAGCAGGGTGGAGTGGAGACAGACACAAAAACCCACACACCCAGGAAGGTTCCAGCAGGGTGGAGTGGAGACAGACACAAAAACCCACACACCCAGGAAGGTTCCAGCAGGGTGGAGTGGAGACAGACACAAAAACCCACACACCCAGGAAGGTTCCAGCAGGGTGGAGTGGAGACAGACACAAAAACCCACACACCCAGGAAGGTTCCAGCAGGGTGGAGTGGAGACAGACACAAAAACCCACACACCCAGGAAGGTTCCAGCAGGGTGGAGTGGAGACAGACACAAAAACCCACACACCCAGGAAGGTTCCAGCAGGGTGGAGTGGAGACAGACACAAAAACCCACACACCCAGGAAGGTTCCAGCAGGGTGGAGTGGAGACAGACACAAAAACCCACACACCCAGGAAGGTTCCAGCAGGGTGGAGTGGAGACAGACACAAAAACCCACACACCCAGGAAGGTTCCAGCAGGGTGGAGTGGAGACAGACACAAAAACCCACACACCCAGGAAGGTTCCAGCAGGGTGGAGTGGAGACAGACACAAAAACCCACACACCCAGGAAGGTTCCAGCAGGGTGGAGTGGAGACAGACACAAAAACCCACACACCCAGGAAGGTTCCAGCAGGGTGGAGTGGAGACAGACACAAAAACCCACACACCCAGGAAGGTTCCAGCAGGGTGGAGTGGAGACAGACACAAAAACCCACACACCCAGGAAGGTTCCAGCAGGGTGGAGTGGAGACAGACACAAAAACCCACACACCCAGGAAGGTTCCAGCAGGGTGGAGTGGAGACAGACACAAAAACCCACACACCCAGGAAGGTTCCAGCAGGGTGGAGTGGAGACAGACACAAAAACCCACACACCCAGGAAGGTTCCAGCAGGGTGGAGTGGAGACAGACACAAAAACCCACACACCCAGGAAGGTTCCAGCAGGGTGGAGTGGAGACAGACACAAAAACCCACACACCCAGGAAGGTTCCAGCAGGGTGGAGTGGAGACAGACACAAAAACCCACACACCCAGGAAGGTTCCAGCAGGGTGGAGTGGAGACAGACACAAAAACCCACACACCCAGGAAGGTTCCAGCAGGGTGGAGTGGAGACAGACACAAAAACCCACACACCCAGGAAGGTTCCAGCAGGGTGGAGTGGAGACAGACACAAAAACCCACACACCCAGGAAGGTTCCAGCAGGGTGGAGTGGAGACAGACACAAAAACCCACACACCCAGGAAGGTTCCAGCAGGGTGGAGTGGAGACAGACACAAAAACCCACACACCCAGGAAGGTTCCAGCAGGGTGGAGTGGAGACAGACACAAAAACCCACACACCCAGGAAGGTTCCAGCAGGGTGGAGTGGAGACAGACACAAAAACCCACACACCCAGGAAGGTTCCAGCAGGGTGGAGTGGAGACAGACACAAAAACCCACACACCCAGGAAGGTTCCAGCAGGGTGGAGTGGAGACAGACACAAAAACCCACACACCCAGGAAGGTTCCAGCAGGGTGGAGTGGAGACAGACACAAAAACCCACACACCCAGGAAGGTTCCAGCAGGGTGGAGTGGAGACAGACACAAAAACCCACACACCCAGGAAGGTTCCAGCAGGGTGGAGTGGAGACAGACACAAAAACCCACACACCCAGGAAGGTTCCAGCAGGGTGGAGTGGAGACAGACACAAAAACCCACACACCCAGGAAGGTTCCAGCAGGGTGGAGTGGAGACAGACACAAAAACCCACACACCCAGGAAGGTTCCAGCAGGGTGGAGTGGAGACAGACACAAAAACCCACACACCCAGGAAGGTTCCAGCAGGGTGGAGTGGAGACAGACACAAAAACCCACACACCCAGGAAGGTTCCAGCAGGGTGGAGTGGAGACAGACACAAAAACCCACACACCCAGGAAGGTTCCAGCAGGGTGGAGTGGAGACAGACACAAAAACCCACACACCCAGGAAGGTTCCAGCAGGGTGGAGTGGAGACAGACACAAAAACCCACACACCCAGGAAGGTTCCAGCAGGGTGGAGTGGAGACAGACACAAAAACCCACACACCCAGGAAGGTTCCAGCAGGGTGGAGTGGAGACAGACACAAAAACCCACACACCCAGGAAGGTTCCAGCAGGGTGGAGTGGAGACAGACACAAAAACCCACACACCCAGGAAGGTTCCAGCAGGGTGGAGTGGAGACAGACACAAAAACCCACACACCCAGGAAGGTTCCAGCAGGGTGGAGTGGAGACAGACACAAAAACCCACACACCCAGGAAGGTTCCAGCAGGGTGGAGTGGAGACAGACACAAAAACCCACACACCCAGGAAGGTTCCAGCAGGGTGGAGTGGAGACAGACACAAAAACCCACACACCCAGGAAGGTTCCAGCAGGGTGGAGTGGAGACAGACACAAAAACCCACACACCCAGGAAGGTTCCAGCAGGGTGGAGTGGAGACAGACACAAAAACCCACACACCCAGGAAGGTTCCAGCAGGGTGGAGTGGAGACAGACACAAAAACCCACACACCCAGGAAGGTTCCAGCAGGGTGGAGTGGAGACAGACACAAAAACCCACACACCCAGGAAGGTTCCAGCAGGGTGGAGTGGAGACAGACACAAAAACCCACACACCCAGGAAGGTTCCAGCAGGGTGGAGTGGAGACAGACACAAAAACCCACACACCCAGGAAGGTTCCAGCAGGGTGGAGTGGAGACAGACACAAAAACCCACACACCCAGGAAGGTTCCAGCAGGGTGGAGTGGAGACAGACACAAAAACCCACACACCCAGGAAGGTTCCAGCAGGGTGGAGTGGAGACAGACACAAAAACCCACACACCCAGGAAGGTTCCAGCAGGGTGGAGTGGAGACAGACACAAAAACCCACACACCCAGGAAGGTTCCAGCAGGGTGGAGTGGAGACAGACACAAAAACCCACACACCCAGGAAGGTTCCAGCAGGGTGGAGTGGAGACAGACACAAAAACCCACACACCCAGGAAGGTTCCAGCAGGGTGGAGTGGAGACAGACACAAAAACCCACACACCCAGGAAGGTTCCAGCAGGGTGGAGTGGAGACAGACACAAAAACCCACACACCCAGGAAGGTTCCAGCAGGGTGGAGTGGAGACAGACACAAAAACCCACACACCCAGGAAGGTTCCAGCAGGGTGGAGTGGAGACAGACACAAAAACCCACACACCCAGGAAGGTTCCAGCAGGGTGGAGTGGAGACAGACACAAAAACCCACACACCCAGGAAGGTTCCAGCAGGGTGGAGTGGAGACAGACACAAAAACCCACACACCCAGGAAGGTTCCAGCAGGGTGGAGTGGAGACAGACACAAAAACCCACACACCCAGGAAGGTTCCAGCAGGGTGGAGTGGAGACAGACACAAAAACCCACACACCCAGGAAGGTTCCAGCAGGGTGGAGTGGAGACAGACACAAAAACCCACACACCCAGGAAGGTTCCAGCAGGGTGGAGTGGAGACAGACACAAAAACCCACACACCCAGGAAGGTTCCAGCAGGGTGGAGTGGAGACAGACACAAAAACCCACACACCCAGGAAGGTTCCAGCAGGGTGGAGTGGAGACAGACACAAAAACCCACACACCCAGGAAGGTTCCAGCAGGGTGGAGTGGAGACAGACACAAAAACCCACACACCCAGGAAGGTTCCAGCAGGGTGGAGTGGAGACAGACACAAAAACCCACACACCCAGGAAGGTTCCAGCAGGGTGGAGTGGAGACAGACACAAAAACCCACACACCCAGGAAGGTTCCAGCAGGGTGGAGTGGAGACAGACACAAAAACCCACACACCCAGGAAGGTTCCAGCAGGGTGGAGTGGAGACAGACACAAAAACCCACACACCCAGGAAGGTTCCAGCAGGGTGGAGTGGAGACAGACACAAAAACCCACACACCCAGGAAGGTTCCAGCAGGGTGGAGTGGAGACAGACACAAAAACCCACACACCCAGGAAGGTTCCAGCAGGGTGGAGTGGAGACAGACACAAAAACCCACACACCCAGGAAGGTTCCAGCAGGGTGGAGTGGAGACAGACACAAAAACCCACACACCCAGGAAGGTTCCAGCAGGGTGGAGTGGAGACAGACACAAAAACCCACACACCCAGGAAGGTTCCAGCAGGGTGGAGTGGAGACAGACACAAAAACCCACACACCCAGGAAGGTTCCAGCAGGGTGGAGTGGAGACAGACACAAAAACCCACACACCCAGGAAGGTTCCAGCAGGGTGGAGTGGAGACAGACACAAAAACCCACACACCCAGGAAGGTTCCAGCAGGGTGGAGTGGAGACAGACACAAAAACCCACACACCCAGGAAGGTTCCAGCAGGGTGGAGTGGAGACAGACACAAAAACCCACACACCCAGGAAGGTTCCAGCAGGGTGGAGTGGAGACAGACACAAAAACCCACACACCCAGGAAGGTTCCAGCAGGGTGGAGTGGAGACAGACACAAAAACCCACACACCCAGGAAGGTTCCAGCAGGGTGGAGTGGAGACAGACACAAAAACCCACACACCCAGGAAGGTTCCAGCAGGGTGGAGTGGAGACAGACACAAAAACCCACACACCCAGGAAGGTTCCAGCAGGGTGGAGTGGAGACAGACACAAAAACCCACACACCCAGGAAGGTTCCAGCAGGGTGGAGTGGAGACAGACACAAAAACCCACACACCCAGGAAGGTTCCAGCAGGGTGGAGTGGAGACAGACACAAAAACCCACACACCCAGGAAGGTTCCAGCAGGGTGGAGTGGAGACAGACACAAAAACCCACACACCCAGGAAGGTTCCAGCAGGGTGGAGTGGAGACAGACACAAAAACCCACACACCCAGGAAGGTTCCAGCAGGGTGGAGTGGAGACAGACACAAAAACCCACACACCCAGGAAGGTTCCAGCAGGGTGGAGTGGAGACAGACACAAAAACCCACACACCCAGGAAGGTTCCAGCAGGGTGGAGTGGAGACAGACACAAAAACCCACACACCCAGGAAGGTTCCAGCAGGGTGGAGTGGAGACAGACACAAAAACCCACACACCCAGGAAGGTTCCAGCAGGGTGGAGTGGAGACAGACACAAAAACCCACACACCCAGGAAGGTTCCAGCAGGGTGGAGTGGAGACAGACACAAAAACCCACACACCCAGGAAGGTTCCAGCAGGGTGGAGTGGAGACAGACACAAAAACCCACACACCCAGGAAGGTTCCAGCAGGGTGGAGTGGAGACAGACACAAAAACCCACACACCCAGGAAGGTTCCAGCAGGGTGGAGTGGAGACAGACACAAAAACCCACACACCCAGGAAGGTTCCAGCAGGGTGGAGTGGAGACAGACACAAAAACCCACACACCCAGGAAGGTTCCAGCAGGGTGGAGTGGAGACAGACACAAAAACCCACACACCCAGGAAGGTTCCAGCAGGGTGGAGTGGAGACAGACACAAAAACCCACACACCCAGGAAGGTTCCAGCAGGGTGGAGTGGAGACAGACACAAAAACCCACACACCCAGGAAGGTTCCAGCAGGGTGGAGTGGAGACAGACACAAAAACCCACACACCCAGGAAGGTTCCAGCAGGGTGGAGTGGAGACAGACACAAAAACCCACACACCCAGGAAGGTTCCAGCAGGGTGGAGTGGAGACAGACACAAAAACCCACACACCCAGGAAGGTTCCAGCAGGGTGGAGTGGAGACAGACACAAAAACCCACACACCCAGGAAGGTTCCAGCAGGGTGGAGTGGAGACAGACACAAAAACCCACACACCCAGGAAGGTTCCAGCAGGGTGGAGTGGAGACAGACACAAAAACCCACACACCCAGGAAGGTTCCAGCAGGGTGGAGTGGAGACAGACACAAAAACCCACACACCCAGGAAGGTTCCAGCAGGGTGGAGTGGAGACAGACACAAAAACCCACACACCCAGGAAGGTTCCAGCAGGGTGGAGTGGAGACAGACACAAAAACCCACACACCCAGGAAGGTTCCAGCAGGGTGGAGTGGAGACAGACACAAAAACCCACACACCCAGGAAGGTTCCAGCAGGGTGGAGTGGAGACAGACACAAAAACCCACACACCCAGGAAGGTTCCAGCAGGGTGGAGTGGAGACAGACACAAAAACCCACACACCCAGGAAGGTTCCAGCAGGGTGGAGTGGAGACAGACACAAAAACCCACACACCCAGGAAGGTTCCAGCAGGGTGGAGTGGAGACAGACACAAAAACCCACACACCCAGGAAGGTTCCAGCAGGGTGGAGTGGAGACAGACACAAAAACCCACACACCCAGGAAGGTTCCAGCAGGGTGGAGTGGAGACAGACACAAAAACCCACACACCCAGGAAGG
>JAWZYU010001113.1:0-46712 GCA_038380435.1 Ryuthela nishihirai | reverse complement strand
TCAGTATTGCACCAGTCTTGCTAGTTTCCTAAGTTGGATAATGTGTATTTCACTGCTGAGATTTGTCTCCACCTTCTCTTACAAAGCACATAAACAATCCACAAATATCAGACATACCCTGCACATAACTGAATTTAAATACTATATCAATTACAGCATGCAGAACTACAACTGTAATCTACACCCAACCTTCCTTAGCCACTGTGGTCCTTCCAATGTTCCCAATGATCCCATTCTGTTAATAAGAGTTATTTCAATTCATCCCATTAGTCCATTGTTAGTATTTATTTTACGAATATCAACCATTTTCACCTAATCTCTGAAATCAAAACAGCAGTTGTTATTACCATATATATTCACACTTTGCACAGACATATCCTATTTCATACCACAGAATATTCATACTTCCTCTTTCAGAATACTGAATAATAAATCTTACAACTGCACCATAGAAACACTCTAAAAATACAGCAAATGAACCAATTCCACATTGCAACATTTCTTCTACGCTCAAATGGTCAACATCTCGAAAGAAATTTTTGCCATATCAGAAAAAAAAAATTCTCTATTACAATATCGTACACAACTAACCCAAATCACTAACATTGCATATGTACTAATAATACATAACTGAGAACCACCTGTTTAACCTCATATTATACATTTATTTTCACTAAAAGAAATAACCGGTGACATATTTTAATCAAAGGAACAAAAAATTACTTTTACGCCACTTAAACGATTTCTTTTCATTGAAGACTTCAACTAATACTATATTTAATTACAGTAATCGGTATGCAAACTCAATTCACAGGAGAAAACGGTTAGCTTAATAGAATATACCTACAAACTATACTTTCAGTACCTTGTCAGAACGTGCATTACTTATCGCACTACTAAACATGATGGCGGGTGGGGGGCAGCAGATGTCAACCACCACATAAAAAAGGAACAGCACTTAGATTTTTGTCTTCAAATAAACAGCCACCACAAAACTACAGTAAAACACTAATAGTTTTCACAGCATACTACGACTTTCAAATATCCAAATTGGAACATTCAGTTTTTATACACCAACTCGAACATAAGAAAATCTTATTACTAGGTATTAGACTACTTATAAAACTCATTCTCTACTATTACACAGTTATATGACTCTAAAAAGTTGAAAGATAAAACATTTGCTTTCATTGCTATTAGAATAATGAGTACAACATTATAACATTAGATGCTTTCCACAAAGTCATATCTAATTTTCCTTCCTTCAAACTTTTAATTCATGATTCCACAAACTTAGAACAATAGTTTCATACTACTCAAAGTTTCAATAAAAAATGAACTCTATCACTTTTCAACCTGTCACTGTTATCTAGAACCGTTGAGACTCCTGAAAGCCCTTTTTCTGCAACATTCACTCAACTTCAAACTAAAACAAGCTGTAATTCTGCAATATTCATTGAAATCTATTTCACACACAGCATTCTCTTCCTGTTGAACACATAGCCATGCAATTACACACAAATAGTAACTAACTCTATTTCAAAATATCACTCTACATTAATTTATCTAATACCCTACCCTCTACACTTAACAACGCATTCGTAAAAATATTATGTGTAATAAAGTAGCCAATTACAGAATGAGAAAACTAGATTCTGACTCATAAATTTCTTGATACATTTCAAAACACTAGAGCTATTATTCCCTATATCTTCCTAAAAATTGCATTCATTATGAATGTGACTATATTACTAAATTTACCTCTCTTCCTTACATGTCCTAAAATTTATTTCTCTTTTGTACACACACCACCATGACTGATAAAGTACTTCAAATTATAGCTCTCATGTCTTTGATCTCACAACAATTCAGATTTCACTTAGGAAATATTTGGATCCAATATATCAGTAAATTGGGGAATGTGCTGCCCACTACAACAAATATCTCCTTATCTGTGTATATATATATATTTTTTTACTGCCTTTCCTTGGCCGAGTGATTAGCACGCTTCACTACTGATCTACGGGACCTGAATTCAAGCCCTAGGTAAGGTATTGCTTTTCTCCTGCTGTCCTGCCATCCTCACAGTTCTTCTACTACAACATATAAAAAGCAACAGGCTCATGTCAAACCTCTCTAGCAAACAGCTGCTACAAGGGGTATTTATTTTTTTTTATTTACTTTTACTGTGGTATTTCCCCAATACTATTCTTCCTGCATCAGAAACTTCTTTCTCACTAGGTGATAGTTATGTAAAAAGTAAATGAAACACATTCATATCATATAAATATTAACTCTAACTTTAATCACTTAATGCACAGATAACAGATTAGTAGTGATTGAAACTGCAACATTTTCCTATTCACGTGTAGCTTACTGATTCAGCACTCATTTGAAATGTAACCAAAAATATGTGTATCCAAACTAACAATATTGTGTTCACTGTTGCAAGTTGTTATCACACGCAGAGTTACAAAGTACTAAAACAGTGGTCTGAGATAAATGTTCAGAGTTTACTAGGAAAAAAAAAACTACAGCGCAAGAGAAGTGTACCAATTCAGACATTTAAAAACCTTCTAGAAAGATGCTGAAGACAACCTAAATAATTTTCCTTCTATCACCCATTAAAGTATTCTGAAAAACTCCTGCTCCCTCCATTCCATTTGTTTTCGAACTCCTTATAGACATTTCCCTGTGAATGAATACTTATCAGATGTCATACGTTTATTTCAAATATGTTTCATAAAAATAAACATTAAATAAAACAACGAAAAAGAAACACATCTAATTTATTTACTATGCTTACAAGTGTAAGGTAAGTATCAGGAACCCGTTCAATACGTATCTTAATCATTTTATTTTCATGGTGTACATATCTTAAAATACATCCGTGAAGCAGTACTATAAAAACGTATGTGTCATGGGCTCTATTCAAAAAAATTTATACGTGTGCTTATTCTTTTACTGTTAATTGCATAGTCTTTAATCGGTGGTACATGCAATTGCAGGAGTGTGTAGTACGTAGTCTTCTGCTAAAAGTAGCCTTTTCCTGTTCAACCACAGGCCCTATTTTTTTTATTCAGATAAAAGTGCTATATATACGAATGTCACACCTTAGTTTTCTACTATTAAAGAATAATAACACTTAAAAAATAATTTCTAAAGTATTCCAACAAACACAAATTTTTCGTAAGAAACGAACGCAGCTAAAAATTATGTGGTGCAGCTCACTGAGAGGTCCGATTGGTAAATATTGAGAAACCGCGCGCGAAAAAATCCTGATTTCACTCATTCTTCCTCTTCTGGATGCTAAAGTTTACGTGTATCCTTCGTTACGAAGCTCTAAAACGAATTCACAGCAATGTCTGACACAGCTGCAGAGACGAGTGTTCCAGCTGCGATTTCGCCTAAAAAAAGAGGCAAGGGAAGTGTCGCAAAACCGAAAAAATCGAAGACTGCACCTTCTCATCCTAAAGTGTCAGAGATGGTGACTTCGGCGATCACTGCACTGAAGGAAAGAGGTGGATCGTCGTTGCAGGCTATCAAAAAATACATCGGCTCTCACTACAAGGTAGACATTGAACGTCTCTCTCCCTTCATCAAGAAATATCTAAAGACGGCTGTAGCCAGTGGGCAACTCGTTCAGACGAAAGGTAAAGGTGCAACTGGTTCTTTTAAGCTCAGTGCTACTGGTCAGAAGACGAAAGAAAAACCAGTAAAAACCAAAAAGGCAAAGCGAGAAGGAACTCCAAAAAAACCAAAGACCTCCAGTGTCGCGAAAAAAGTATCGAAGCCCAAAAGAACTGCTGATAAAAAGAAAACTGCTGCAGTAAAGAAGCCTTCCGCTGTTAAGAAAAGTAAACCTGCTAAGAGTCCAAAAAAACCGAAAGTGACCAAACCTAAAGCTCCTAAACCTAAAAAAACACCAGCTACGAAGAAAACTGGCCCAAAGAAAACTGGGAAGAAGTAAACTATAAATCAACACACCCAAAACAAAAGGCTCTTTTAAGAGCCACATATTGTGTAGAAAGGATGCCCTTTCGTACAAAATAAATTATCTACTAAAGTCATATTTTCACTGCTCTCCTCATGTAGGACATATCACCAGAAGTAACTTTCGAAAACGTACAATATTCATTCAATACAAACATTTAGTAACGAACATAGAGCAAAATTTTATTATATCTAAATTACGACAATTAAATTTAAATTTTAAATAGACTATTAATATTATTTTGTATACACAATTTTACTCCTGAAAAAGGTTAAGTTTTCTAACAGTGTAAAGGACTATAATGATAATAAAAAATAACCTATCATATTCGATAGGTTAAAAGAAGCGTATTGTGCCAATAAGACGCGACGTATACTTGTTTTATGGACAGTTTTTTTGTTTATGAAAGTGTAGAAATTCGGAATGTACAATGCACTGTCGGTAATACATTAAATGCGTTATTAAACGCACAATTCGTTCCTATAACGAAAGTGACCATTACTTCCTCAGTAACCTGTAATACAAAAATAAATGATTAAAATAGCCTAGTTGGTTAAGTTTCAGGTATACGATAATAAATTACCGGATACAAGTACGATGGGTAATCCTTTTGACACAATTTATTAGCCCTGAAAAGGGCTTTTTTTAAATTTTTTTTTTTTTGGAAATCTCCTCTAGCCTCCAAATCCGTACAGGGTGCGTCCTTGTCGTTTTAGAGCATACACAACATCCATGGCGGTCACTGTCTTCCTCTTGGCATGCTCAGTGTAGGTGACTGCATCTCTGATCACGTTTTCAAGGAATACTTTGAGAACACCTCGTGTTTCTTCGTAGATGAGACCAGAAATTCTCTTAACACCACCTCGTCTAGCCAAACGCCGGATGGCAGGCTTCGTGATACCTTGGATATTATCGCGAAGAACTTTTCTGTGGCGTTTAGCACCACCTTTTCCTAAACCTTTGCCACCTTTTCCTCTGCCACTCATATTTAAAGCTAAAATAAAACTGTTCCGAAGCTGGCTGACCTTTCAAGAACTCTACACTTTCGAAAAGTGGAAATGACAACCTGATTTTCGAGAAAGTTGCACACTTCAATCGGACCACCGAGAAAGCTTGTGCGTGAAAAAATTCTTATTGGTCGGTTTCGGATCACACGATCACGATAACATACAATTCTAAATTTCAAGCTTCGTATTAAAAGTTCCGTCTGATCACCGTTTTTCGTGTTGCATGTAAACTTTAAAATAAATTAAATAAAAGTTACATTACCTTGTCACCGAAAACAATATATCGGTGTATTCTACAACCTGTTAATAATGATCTAGGTAATTTTCTGTAATAACTGAATAAACCAATAAGCTAACACCGCACTACTCACATGGTTGTCATAGATGCCAATAATTTATGTTATTAATGAATCTTCCATTTATTGAGAAGTTAGTAAAAAAAAAATTAAATTCGATATGACAAATTAATACTTTTAAACCTATGCCCACATCAAAACCGATATAAGGTTATTTCTTTCCTTATTCCAAATTATCCTCTACCAAAACATTTTTTAAGTACAACTGTTGAACTCTAAACACCACCACTTACATTTAAACCATTTAAATCAAAAAAATTTCTTCCAACTAAAGAATAAGTCGTATCAAAACATTTAATCTGAAGAAAAAGATGCACTTTCGACATTATAATACAGAACCATATCGAACTACTTACTATCTACTTCAAATAGAGGAACCCTGCTAATCATATAAAAATCATCACCAACAACCAGATGCTTGGATTCCCACTAATAATTTTCACAAATTATCAACTTCTATTCCTACTCTGCACTCCTACCGCTACAAATACTGCCAAACTCAAGTCATTCAACATCACAGACACTACTAGTTATGACATTCAGAACGCAGGAGAATAAAAAAAAATGATTAACGCAATTCTTTCACCTATTAACGCTACTTAAGCCCACTTTCAAACATAAATTTCTACCACACCCCCTCAACCTACAACCCTCACCACTCTGAAAACACGAATTGCTCATAAACAGGCTCACATAATCCCTTATGACTCACTATACGGGGGGGGGGGGGATTTCATGTTATCTAATATCCTTAAATTGACATGAAATACAGTTTGCACTGGACCCCTTCGACTCTACTTCACTGCATTCCACTTCATTATTATTGCAAATCTAAGTGTCTAACGATCATCTGCTCACCCCCTTATCCCTCAATTCACATCCCCATTAAATTAAAAGGCACTTTTAAAAAAAACGATTTAAGACATTTAACAAAAAGCATCACTCCTCCCTCACCAAAAAATTCCCTTCAGTTAATTCCGTTCAATAGAAGATTTGAAGAATATAAAAATTCTATCTAAGCCCCCAGTACACTTATTCCGACCCCTATACCCCTATTCATGTCTCTAGCCCCCCCCCCCCCCCCCCCCCCCCCCCCCCCCCCCCGTTCCTTGCCACCGAAATTTATAACAAATCAATCCGATACGTTAAAGTTACATTCCACCCTACTTCCTAGATACTTACGCTGCATGCTATAACGCAACGCAAGCGCTAAACTACCTTATTGACACTAACAGCGCTTCCCGTGTAAAACACTATATAAATCGCACTCCATCATGGAAGTTATTTTAACTAATCACCTCCACTGTCTAACACCTTTTATGACGTAGCAGCTTCCGTTTGCTTTCTTTTTACTTTAATTTGCAAGGACTCTACACGGACTGCGAGCCATTAAGCCTAATCGCCGAAATGTGGGATAACCAGCACTTGACCGTCGTGGTCCCACCAGTCGGTGCTTACAGCGCCCAAAATTGATTTCTGCGATTGCACAAGATGATAATAGCGCCAAGGCTCCTTTCACAAAGTGATCTACGAAAAGATGAAGGAATGTTGAACACGAACATGTCTAAGGAAAGAATACATCATGCTTTAGGAATCTGCAAAATATTTCAAAAAAATTGATCTTCAACTGCTTTCTACTGATAACTTAGTAAACTTGCTTAATCCTTGAAATAGGAAATTTAATTTTCCTACTACTACTACTACAAACCTTCCTTAAAGAAACAAAGTTATGGAACAACAACTAACTGTTCGACTTTAAATAAAATATTTTTCTCTTCTTGACAACTTATTTGTTTGCAGTTTTAGGAAGTACCTCTTAGTATGAGGTAACGTTAATTAAGTACCCTTATAGCAAATTTAACCTAGTATTTACATCTGTTAATAAAATATTAAAAGCAAGTAACATCAAAAATTGAAAATTAATATTTTATACTCACTGTAACCTCTTATCGGTCTACCTGCATTTCAAAATATTTATACGTCTTAAAATACGGAAAAAATCTCTTAAAATCTACATAGAAACATCTTCTTCGGTTTACCGGAAGTACCGCATTTGCGAACAATTATTACACATTCACTTTATTTCAGTAACCGGAAGTGAATGACATTACGTCAGACTGCAGACGTATTGCTAGTATTATTGAAGAATCGAAATGGTTCATGTTCAACGCAAAGATCATATGAGACAGCTTCGGTTTAAGATATTAATTACCTGATATCTCGATATCTGAAGAACTTTTTTCGGTATTAGATGGAAAAATTATTAAGAAACTGTACCTATTAGGCGATTTAAAAGAATTTCTGAATTGGAATAACGTTTAATTTTGACCATATAATGTGAGAGTTTCTCTTGAAAGGAAGCGGAAATCAACGTAAGTTATTAGTCTTCTAGCATATTAAAACATATTTTTTAATTTTCGTTCGTATATTAATTTTTCTTTATATTTAAGTTTTCCTTAAATAATTCAATGAGTATAACATATAAACTTTCATTCTAGTTATGGTTTTTCTAACGTTGTAATTAAATTTGAGAAAAATAATTGAAGGAATAAGATATTTCTTGTACTTTTTGTGAAAGTATGTTTCTTTTTCTCTACTTTTCGCTGTAGGTATGTGGTGGTTACACAGACGGATGTTTTTCACGGTTCTATTCGAGTTAATGTATCATTCTGTGTGATGTTAAGTGTACAGTAACGTTGTTTAACATGTATAATAAAAATTTTTAGGGAAGAATTTTAATTTAGAAGTTAATAATATGTTGAAATATTATTCTACTTTTTAAGATTGTTTTCATGTAGTTATGGAATTTGGGACTTTAATTGGATTGAACTTGAAGGAAAGGAGGACGTGGGGGGGGGGGGGGGGGGGGGGTGTAAGGGAGTAGGTGTAGACGGGGTAAAAAAAAAAAATCGACGAGTGCGTTGCTCGGGAGGGACAAGAATTAGGGTAATTCAACGAGTGCGTTCCTCAGAGGGGAAAAAAATATTTTTTTTCTCCTCAATTAGTAAATTACTATTAATCTATTCTAGAGAACAATAGCTGGTAGGACAGGGGTGGGGGGTAATGAAATAAGTAATTTTTCCTGTGAGATTTGAAGACAGGATGTTCCATATAGCAACGCCTCCTCGTCCTCCTTTTTATTTTTTCAGGCCTACCACTTCTTAATTACCTATGCTAATTTCTCACCTACCAAAAGGTAGCAAGGAACAGATTGAAACTTGAAAAGAATCCCCCCCCCCCCGTATATTTCAATGATTTTGAAAAAAGAAATTTTTCGAAATATTTGTATATTTTTTCCTTCCCCCCCCCCTCTCTGTCTTCAGTATATAGATAGGCCTCATTCATGAATAAAAAAAAAAATTTTTTTAATGTTCGACTGTCGTAAACTATTTGCATGAATGGTAGATATTTTTTTTACTTTCTTCACTGACAAATATGTTGTATTAATTGCAATAATTTTTTCCTTTCTAGGTTTAATATTAATATGAAGAAAATGAAAATGTAAGTTCGCATTGCGCGTAGTAGAAGTCCCAAGACAGTCGTCGCAGGACAGATGACAACAGAGGTAAGTGTCGTCGTTAGAAAGCAGCGGAGAGAGGTATCTGCGAGAGACATCGGCACACTGCCGGGAAGGAATGGAAAATGTGGTACAGTGGGCATTGGATAGCAGCTCGTCTTGTGGCCTTCGAACGAAATCGAGTTTTTCCTCGCAATTTTCAATGAATAGCTGTAATCCACTTTATAATATTTTGTGAAGTTATATTACTTTATTTCATATGCAATTTCGAACTTGGTAATTATATTTCTCATTGCCCAGTAGCAAGTACAGCCACAATGCTCCCATTACATTTATTAAATATTTGATAACATTTAGAAAATGCATATTATATTTGGTATAAATAAAATAATTGTTTCAGGTGGCCCACAGTCTTAGATAAGATCGCACTATCTACAATTATTTTAAAATAATTTAAAAATTCTCTGTCATTGAGCAATAAAATTTCAGAGTTTATCCTTCAAACTATTTGGATGTTTCAACATCCAAATAGTTTGAAGGATAAACTCTGAAATTTTATTGCTCAATGACAGAGAATTTTTAAATTATTTTAAATTAACTTTTGAGCAAGAAGGTCTTTTAATTGTATATCTACAATTATGTTGTCATCCTAAATTGTTCACTTGCATGATGTATCAGTGACAGACCAGTAGTAATGAATGCAGTCAATTTTGAGAGTGGTGCGAATCAATGAGATTTCCCCAATAAAAAAAGAAGGTTGCTAATTTCTATGTGACTTCAGTGTACTTGTGTGATTTTGCACCTGTTCTGTTTTCTGAATCTTTGGTAATTCTTCACATGATGTGGCCTGTGAAACTTTCAACCTGAGATAAATTTGCAACACGGAATGATTTTCTGGCAAAGGTAAGTGCAATAGGCATGAACGGAGAGTAATAAATCTTCCCTAGCTACTGCATATTATGTAACTGAAATATATTTAAGGACCTGTTGTATACATCCACCAGTAGCATCACAGAGAGAAAGGCCACTACCTAGATATTATCCTGTCACTGCATATGCAAATAACATCAGGTAATTTCCATAAGTCTCTCAGGTGAACAAAAGCTTCCTTTTTAGTACACAACTTTCCCAAATATTCACTCACTGTAACTGCAGAAAAAGAGAAAAACCAAAATGTCCAGTGCATAAATAACAAGTAATAAATACCCCCTCAAGCAGGTGCTTGCCAGAAAGATCTGAGAGCAGCTGGCCAGTTTAATGTGCCAAACTTACCTGCAGCTGCACCTTAGATGCTCTCGGAAGCACACTAAGCACTCTGCCACACGACGGCTGCGAATTGTATCCTGAAATGAAATTTGCAATGTGGGTTGACAGTGTGCTTTAGCAACTACAAATAATATTTTTTTTTTTCTCCCTCGCTCACGAAGTGTCGCAATGCACTGAAAGCACTTTCGATCACACTATTTCGAGACTGTAATATTATTACTTCCATAACTAACAGTGCAATTGCCTGTCGTAAACCACAAAACACTTGAGATCTCTACTAATTCTCTCTCACTCACAGGTGCCCTACTCAAAAACTATAACACAGCTGTAAAGCAAGAGGAAATGAAACAAATAAGACTATTACTAGTATTTTGGACTGTATCATAGAACTTCTCAGTAATTTTTAAATACCACACATGTCAGCATAGTGCTAGCAAAGATGTATTTCTGACCTAAGTTCTACATCCCCCCCCCTAAAAAAAAAACTAAAATAGAAGTTTGTCAAACATAACTACACCCCTCGTTATTAAAAAGGAAACCTCTCCTCGAATGATATCACTTATAAAGGACCATTTCCCTAATTCCAATACAAAAAATATCCACTATCAAAACTACATTCAGCGACCTAATTTTTAGGTGTATACAATGTAAAAATTCGTTGTTTTTTTTTCTCGTGCACTAATCATTGAACACAATATACACCCCTCAGTAATTTCCTAAATGTCTTATAATTTGTTAACTGTTTAAGAAAATTGGTGTAAAATCAGCATGCTCGTTAAGTGTATAAATAACTCGATTGGTGCCAAGTTGTATATATTTTTTTTTATTCCCCGAAAGGAAACACAATCCTTACGATCTGTTATTAGTAAAGAATGTTGTACATAAAATTTCATGCCACCCCTAGCGGAAAATATTAAATCTTTTATTTAAAAAGAAAATTTATTCTTCGTTTATTTTATTTACCTAAACCTTACATGCAACTGACGGCTCATACCGACAGAGTTCATTCTACGTCATACAGCTCACTAAGACGTCCGCATAAATAGCCTTACAATCCTTCACAGAAATATATAAATGAAAATTTTCTATCTTCCGTTTTCTCACTTTTGTTGATCCGTTTTCTCGTCTCAGTTCAGATTTTAATTTCCAAACAGTTCAAAATGCCTCCTCAGCCGTCGGGAAAAGCTGTCAAAAAAGCAGGAAAGGCACAAAAAGCCGTTCGTGCTGGCGATAAGAAGAAACGCAAGAAGAAGAGGAAAGAGAGCTTCAGTATCTACATATACAAAGTTCTAAAACAGGTCCATCCGGATACTGGAATATCTAGCAAGGCCATGTCTATCATGAACAGCTTCGTAAACGATATCTTCGAACGAATTGCTGCTGAATCATCTAGATTGGCCCACTACAACAAACGTTCCACCATCACTAGTCGGGAGATTCAAACCGCCGTTCGTCTCTTGCTTCCCGGTGAACTCGCCAAACACGCCGTATCCGAAGGAACTAAGGCAGTTACCAAATACACCAGCTCAAAGTAAAAAAAATAACCACAAAAGGCCCTTTTTAGGGCCACATCAATGGCGTAGAAAGGATGCCTCTGTCGTACTGTACGAAAAAAAAAAACACTCTTTCTCGTAATATTCCCTTCAGTGAAAAATACAATACTCCCGCGTTTTTAAAATATGAAAGACGTCCCTACGACCTCTCTCCCTGTTTCATTAACGAACTTACACGTCCAAATAGCTTATGAACTCTGACCAGCTGCCATCTATCAATATATCTATACAGACAGCAAAAACAATAAATTTCTTTTTCTAGACCCTTTCGCCAATCTCGAAATTAAAATTTTTATCGTTGTACGAGATCCTTTCTCGCTCTTGATGAACATAAAGCGAAAATACGTCACTTTACATTTCCTATTACTCGACTTTAGTTTTAAAAACAGGTGTAAAAATTCGAGTTCAATACCATAAGTATGCCTCTGATAAATGTTTGAAAAAGTCTAATATAATTTTTCGAACTTTAAATAAATAATTAACTAAATAATTGCTCGTGAATTGAAGAATCGCTTTAGGTTTAACTTATTTTTCAACCGCCATTGATACAAACCACGACGTCATCAACTTCCGACCAATGAGAGTAGAGGAATATTTCTATTGGCTCCACCAGAACTGCTCCTGGAACTGAATCCTCGAAATTTCACAAAATCGAAAAACGCTTAAATATATTTAGCATTCTGATTTTACGAAGAAATAAGCAACATGTCAGGCCGTGGAAAAGGTGGTAAAGTTAAGGGAAAGAGTAAGACTCGTTCTAGCAGAGCAGGACTGCAATTTCCAGTAGGAAGAATTCACAGATTGCTCAGAAAAGGAAATTACGCCGAGCGTGTTGGTGCTGGTGCGCCTGTTTACCTAGCCGCCGTTCTCGAGTACCTAGCAGCTGAAGTTCTCGAATTAGCTGGAAATGCAGCTCGTGACAATAAGAAAACTAGGATTATTCCTCGTCATCTTCAGCTCGCCATCCGTAACGACGAAGAATTGAACAAACTTCTGTCTGGAGTAACCATTGCTCAAGGTGGTGTACTACCAAATATCCAAGCTGTCCTTCTGCCAAAGAAGACTGAAAAAAAAGCCTAAAACTTCACACGTCTACAAAAAATAACCAAAGGCCCTTTTTAGGGCCAACTACCTTTCGTAGGAAGGATGCTTTTATCGTACGATTGAGAAATAACATCACAAAATTACCTAAAATCATTCACACACAAAAAAACACGCTCATTTCCGGTCGTCTCTGACGTCATACGTCACGACTACTGCTCTTTCCGTACCACAAATTGTACTTACAAAAGAAAACCAGGACAAAAAAGAAACTTGCATGCCAAAGACATGTGTTATTTCAGCGATGAGTACTCAATTGACCCGAAACTTTTTCGATTCCACGTTTTAAAAAACAAATCGTTTTCTCATCCAATTTAGGAAAAAAACGAATTCGACTGCCTTTCCAACGTAGGAAGGTCATTAATTTAAATCGATATTAATCAAATGATTCACGATTTGTTATCACAATACCTCGCGTTAATAACACCTATATTAAAAGATAGACGCCGTATTTATATAATCATTCACAAATCTTATTAAACATACACAACACATATTAAACGATATGGTAATCCTTCATCGATATATAATTGGCCCTAAAAAGGGCCTTTAGTGTTTTTGGAAGGAATTCAAGCTCTCTCTCCACGAATACGACGTGCTAACTGGATATCTTTAGGCATGATGGTCACTCGTTTAGCGTGAATGGCACACAAGTTCGTATCTTCAAACAGACCGACCAGATACGCTTCGCTCGCCTCCTGAAGTGCCATAACTGCAGAACTCTGGAAACGCAGATCGGTTTTAAAATCCTGAGCAATTTCTCGAACAAGACGCTGGAAAGGCAACTTTCGAATCAGCA
Source organism: Ryuthela nishihirai (assembly GCA_038380435.1). Lineage (NCBI taxonomy): Eukaryota > Metazoa > Arthropoda > Arachnida > Araneae > Heptathelidae > Ryuthela > Ryuthela nishihirai. The sequence goes on along the minus strand of JAWZYU010001113.1, from coordinate 33,119 downwards.
ACTCGGTAGACTTCTGATAGCGCCGAATTTCTCTCAAAGCTACTGTTCCAGGCCTATAACGATGGGGTTTCTTCACACCTCCAGTAGCAGGAGCACTTTTTCGGGCAGCTTTCGTAGCTAATTGCTTTCTTGGAGCCTTTCCTCCCGTCGATTTCCTAGCTGTTTGTTTTGTACGAGCCATTTTCACGAAATTAACAGTTTAAAAACAAACTAGACCTCTACAACTTTCGATAGAAATGCCACAAAACGGTTCAAAATTTCGGACAGCGCGCGCGCGATTTTTAAGCACGAGCGTGCGGCGATTGGCTGAAACAGCCGAATTCTCATTGGTTGCTTTGCAAACGCTACAACAACCAAGTAATCGTACCAAAATTCAAACAGAAAATGCCTATCCCAAATGGCGAAATATAGTAAAAAAAAATTGCATACATAAAAAATATTACTTTATTACAAAACTATTAATTCTGGAATGAAATTTTTTACTTCTTATTAATGGCTCAACAATTATTCCTGTTCTAAATTTACAACCCCTTTTTCCCTCATCCAATAGCATAAATTTATACAACTCAGATACACCTACTTGTGCAAACTTCTGAATTAAACCTTCCAAAAAAAATTCGTCTAACACATTTCATTGATATATTTTTTTAATTCCACATCTTTCTAAAAATTCTTAAAAGACACAATCTAATACTTTAATACCTATTATTCCCCAACGACGACATAAATTTCAGCTTGCAAGATCGATTTCTCATACCATTCAAGTAATTTCCCAATGTAGAAAGTGAAATAAAATAACACACAATTATTGCAAATATAATATATTCCAAACTGAAATTCATATTAATATTATGTGCAGAATAAACAATTAGATATCTCACCATTACTTCACTCTCTCTCTCTCTCACACACACTTTAAAATATTCTATTTTATAATTTATCAGAATATTCAACCATAATTTTCAGCTACACTCAAATAATCAATCACAATTCATACTTCCTTCTGCTTCTACATTGTACATAAAATTGAAGAATACACATACCACATATAACCAGAAACACATACATTTTTTATTTATTATAATTATTATTCCCAAATTTCTAGGCTACCATTTTTTTTCCACATCTCTAACATACTGCAACAGGTGTATTAAAACAACAGAGATAAAAAATTTGTTTTAATATACCTTTATCAAAAAGATATCGCCATTCCAATCTTATTTCATAAATGTTACCTGTTATTTTTTTAGGCAAAACCTATGTCATTGAATTGCTTCATTTCATAACTTCTCTTAGGTTTGGTGTTGAAGATCAATAACTATGTCTCCCTACCTAATAAACATTCAACTCATGACCTATGTGGCACCTTAAAAAACTTTTACGAATTATATTGTTCAGAAATGTGACAGAATATTAATTTCTATTGCTAATATCTAGCATATTAGTATACAAATCATTCACATTAAAATTACAACAGCAATGCAATTTTTCAGTACATTAAAATTTTGTTGCACCTCTCTAAACTGATTTACTGTATAACCACATTTCTAAAACAGTATTCAAAGGGACATCCAATGAAAATTGAATGCCTATCAGATGTCATTGACACAAAAGCTAAAATTCCTACCACTTAATGCAACCATTCACAAAATTTTTCAGTTTTACACTTGCACAAAAACTACTTCGACTTCATATCTTTGACTTTCCATAAATAGTTTTCTATATGTGAGTACCACATCCACCTGTTCCAAAACAGCAAAATGGTTACTGTCACATAATATTAGTGTGACATTATACAACTTGCTCATGTTTGAAGAAAAATGAAGCAAACTTTAATAAAAACATAGTTTCACAAACTCATAACTCTATAAAACATTCTCACTGAAAACCTGCAAAACACACACACACACACACAAACTATACAAATCCATTTCCCATCTCACTGTTGTCAGCTTTATGTATATCTTTGAATACTCTGCAGAAACACCTTATCACGCAATCAGTATTGCACCAGTCTTGCTAGTTTCCTAAGTTGGATAATGTGTATTTCACTGCTGAGATTTGTCTCCACCTTCTCTTACAAAGCACATAAACAATCCACAAATATCAGACATACCCTGCACATAACTGAATTTAAATACTATATCAATTACAGCATGCAGAACTACAACTGTAATCTACACCCAACCTTCCTTAGCCACTGTGGTCCTTCCAATGTTCCCAATGATCCCATTCTGTTAATAAGAGTTATTTCAATTCATCCCATTAGTCCATTGTTAGTATTTATTTTACGAATATCAACCATTTTCACCTAATCTCTGAAATCAAAACAGCAGTTGTTATTACCATATATATTCACACTTTGCACAGACATATCCTATTTCATACCACAGAATATTCATACTTCCTCTTTCAGAATACTGAATAATAAATCTTACAACTGCACCATAGAAACACTCTAAAAATACAGCAAATGAACCAATTCCACATTGCAACATTTCTTCTACGCTCAAATGGTCAACATCTCGAAAGAAATTTTTGCCATATCAGAAAAAAAAAATTCTCTATTACAATATCGTACACAACTAACCCAAATCACTAACATTGCATATGTACTAATAATACATAACTGAGAACCACCTGTTTAACCTCATATTATACATTTATTTTCACTAAAAGAAATAACCGGTGACATATTTTAATCAAAGGAACAAAAAATTACTTTTACGCCACTTAAACGATTTCTTTTCATTGAAGACTTCAACTAATACTATATTTAATTACAGTAATCGGTATGCAAACTCAATTCACAGGAGAAAACGGTTAGCTTAATAGAATATACCTACAAACTATACTTTCAGTACCTTGTCAGAACGTGCATTACTTATCGCACTACTAAACATGATGGCGGGTGGGGGGCAGCAGATGTCAACCACCACATAAAAAAGGAACAGCACTTAGATTTTTGTCTTCAAATAAACAGCCACCACAAAACTACAGTAAAACACTAATAGTTTTCACAGCATACTACGACTTTCAAATATCCAAATTGGAACATTCAGTTTTTATACACCAACTCGAACATAAGAAAATCTTATTACTAGGTATTAGACTACTTATAAAACTCATTCTCTACTATTACACAGTTATATGACTCTAAAAAGTTGAAAGATAAAACATTTGCTTTCATTGCTATTAGAATAATGAGTACAACATTATAACATTAGATGCTTTCCACAAAGTCATATCTAATTTTCCTTCCTTCAAACTTTTAATTCATGATTCCACAAACTTAGAACAATAGTTTCATACTACTCAAAGTTTCAATAAAAAATGAACTCTATCACTTTTCAACCTGTCACTGTTATCTAGAACCGTTGAGACTCCTGAAAGCCCTTTTTCTGCAACATTCACTCAACTTCAAACTAAAACAAGCTGTAATTCTGCAATATTCATTGAAATCTATTTCACACACAGCATTCTCTTCCTGTTGAACACATAGCCATGCAATTACACACAAATAGTAACTAACTCTATTTCAAAATATCACTCTACATTAATTTATCTAATACCCTACCCTCTACACTTAACAACGCATTCGTAAAAATATTATGTGTAATAAAGTAGCCAATTACAGAATGAGAAAACTAGATTCTGACTCATAAATTTCTTGATACATTTCAAAACACTAGAGCTATTATTCCCTATATCTTCCTAAAAATTGCATTCATTATGAATGTGACTATATTACTAAATTTACCTCTCTTCCTTACATGTCCTAAAATTTATTTCTCTTTTGTACACACACCACCATGACTGATAAAGTACTTCAAATTATAGCTCTCATGTCTTTGATCTCACAACAATTCAGATTTCACTTAGGAAATATTTGGATCCAATATATCAGTAAATTGGGGAATGTGCTGCCCACTACAACAAATATCTCCTTATCTGTGTATATATATATATTTTTTTACTGCCTTTCCTTGGCCGAGTGATTAGCACGCTTCACTACTGATCTACGGGACCTGAATTCAAGCCCTAGGTAAGGTATTGCTTTTCTCCTGCTGTCCTGCCATCCTCACAGTTCTTCTACTACAACATATAAAAAGCAACAGGCTCATGTCAAACCTCTCTAGCAAACAGCTGCTACAAGGGGTATTTATTTTTTTTTATTTACTTTTACTGTGGTATTTCCCCAATACTATTCTTCCTGCATCAGAAACTTCTTTCTCACTAGGTGATAGTTATGTAAAAAGTAAATGAAACACATTCATATCATATAAATATTAACTCTAACTTTAATCACTTAATGCACAGATAACAGATTAGTAGTGATTGAAACTGCAACATTTTCCTATTCACGTGTAGCTTACTGATTCAGCACTCATTTGAAATGTAACCAAAAATATGTGTATCCAAACTAACAATATTGTGTTCACTGTTGCAAGTTGTTATCACACGCAGAGTTACAAAGTACTAAAACAGTGGTCTGAGATAAATGTTCAGAGTTTACTAGGAAAAAAAAAACTACAGCGCAAGAGAAGTGTACCAATTCAGACATTTAAAAACCTTCTAGAAAGATGCTGAAGACAACCTAAATAATTTTCCTTCTATCACCCATTAAAGTATTCTGAAAAACTCCTGCTCCCTCCATTCCATTTGTTTTCGAACTCCTTATAGACATTTCCCTGTGAATGAATACTTATCAGATGTCATACGTTTATTTCAAATATGTTTCATAAAAATAAACATTAAATAAAACAACGAAAAAGAAACACATCTAATTTATTTACTATGCTTACAAGTGTAAGGTAAGTATCAGGAACCCGTTCAATACGTATCTTAATCATTTTATTTTCATGGTGTACATATCTTAAAATACATCCGTGAAGCAGTACTATAAAAACGTATGTGTCATGGGCTCTATTCAAAAAAATTTATACGTGTGCTTATTCTTTTACTGTTAATTGCATAGTCTTTAATCGGTGGTACATGCAATTGCAGGAGTGTGTAGTACGTAGTCTTCTGCTAAAAGTAGCCTTTTCCTGTTCAACCACAGGCCCTATTTTTTTTATTCAGATAAAAGTGCTATATATACGAATGTCACACCTTAGTTTTCTACTATTAAAGAATAATAACACTTAAAAAATAATTTCTAAAGTATTCCAACAAACACAAATTTTTCGTAAGAAACGAACGCAGCTAAAAATTATGTGGTGCAGCTCACTGAGAGGTCCGATTGGTAAATATTGAGAAACCGCGCGCGAAAAAATCCTGATTTCACTCATTCTTCCTCTTCTGGATGCTAAAGTTTACGTGTATCCTTCGTTACGAAGCTCTAAAACGAATTCACAGCAATGTCTGACACAGCCGCAGAGACGAGTGTTCCAGCTGCGATTTCGCCTAAAAAAAGAGGCAAGGGAAGTGTCGCAAAACCGAAAAAATCGAAGACTGCACCTTCTCATCCTAAAGTGTCAGAGATGGTGACTTCGGCGATCACTGCACTGAAGGAAAGAGGTGGATCGTCGTTGCAGGCTATCAAAAAATACATCGGCTCTCACTACAAGGTAGACATTGAACGTCTCTCTCCCTTCATCAAGAAATATCTAAAGACGGCTGTAGCCAGTGGGCAACTCGTTCAGACGAAAGGTAAAGGTGCAACTGGTTCTTTTAAGCTCAGTGCTACTGGTCAGAAGACGAAAGAAAAACCAGTAAAAACCAAAAAGGCAAAGCGAGAAGGAACTCCAAAAAAACCAAAGACCTCCAGTGTCGCGAAAAAAGTATCGAAGCCCAAAAGAACTGCTGATAAAAAGAAAACTGCTGCAGTAAAGAAGCCTTCCGCTGTTAAGAAAAGTAAACCTGCTAAGAGTCCAAAAAAACCGAAAGTGACCAAACCTAAAGCTCCTAAACCTAAAAAAACACCAGCTACGAAGAAAACTGGCCCAAAGAAAACTGGGAAGAAGTAAACTATAAATCAACACACCCAAAACAAAAGGCTCTTTTAAGAGCCACATATTGTGTAGAAAGGATGCCCTTTCGTACAAAATAAATTATCTACTAAAGTCATATTTTCACTGCTCTCCTCATGTAGGACATATCACCAGAAGTAACTTTCGAAAACGTACAATATTCATTCAATACAAACATTTAGTAACGAACATAGAGCAAAATTTTATTATATCTAAATTACGACAATTAAATTTAAATTTTAAATAGACTATTAATATTATTTTGTATACACAATTTTACTCCTGAAAAAGGTTAAGTTTTCTAACAGTGTAAAGGACTATAATGATAATAAAAAATAACCTATCATATTCGATAGGTTAAAAGAAGCGTATTGTGCCAATAAGACGCGACGTATACTTGTTTTATGGACAGTTTTTTTGTTTATGAAAGTGTAGAAATTCGGAATGTACAATGCACTGTCGGTAATACATTAAATGCGTTATTAAACGCACAATTCGTTCCTATAACGAAAGTGACCATTACTTCCTCAGTAACCTGTAATACAAAAATAAATGATTAAAATAGCCTAGTTGGTTAAGTTTCAGGTATACGATAATAAATTACCGGATACAAGTACGATGGGTAATCCTTTTGACACAATTTATTAGCCCTGAAAAGGGCTTTTTTTAAATTTTTTTTTTTTTGGAAATCTCCTCTAGCCTCCAAATCCGTACAGGGTGCGTCCTTGTCGTTTTAGAGCATACACAACATCCATGGCGGTCACTGTCTTCCTCTTGGCATGCTCAGTGTAGGTGACTGCATCTCTGATCACGTTTTCAAGGAATACTTTGAGAACACCTCGTGTTTCTTCGTAGATGAGACCAGAAATTCTCTTAACACCACCTCGTCTAGCCAAACGCCGGATGGCAGGCTTCGTGATACCTTGGATATTATCGCGAAGAACTTTTCTGTGGCGTTTAGCACCACCTTTTCCTAAACCTTTGCCACCTTTTCCTCTGCCACTCATATTTAAAGCTAAAATAAAACTGTTCCGAAGCTGGCTGACCTTTCAAGAACTCTACACTTTCGAAAAGTGGAAATGACAACCTGATTTTCGAGAAAGTTGCACACTTCAATCGGACCACCGAGAAAGCTTGTGCGTGAAAAAATTCTTATTGGTCGGTTTCGGATCACACGATCACGATAGCATACAATTCTAAATTTCAAGCTTCGTATTAAAAGTTCCGTCTGATCACCGTTTTTCGTGTTGCATGTAAACTTTAAAATAAATTAAATAAAAGTTACATTACCTTGTCACCGAAAACAATATATCGGTGTATTCTACAACCTGTTAATAATGATCTAGGTAATTTTCTGTAATAACTGAATAAACCAATAAGCTAACACCGCACTACTCACATGGTTGTCATAGATGCCAATAATTTATGTTATTAATGAATCTTCCATTTATTGAGAAGTTAGTAAAAAAAAAATTAAATTCGATATGACAAATTAATACTTTTAAACCTATGCCCACATCAAAACCGATATAAGGTTATTTCTTTCCTTATTCCAAATTATCCTCTACCAAAACATTTTTTAAGTACAACTGTTGAACTCTAAACACCACCACTTACATTTAAACCATTTAAATCAAAAAAATTTCTTCCAACTAAAGAATAAGTCGTATCAAAACATTTAATCTGAAGAAAAATATGCACTTTCGACATTATAATACAGAACCATATCGAACTACTTACTATCTACTTCAAATAGAGGAACCCTGCTAATCATATAAAAATCATCACCAACAACCAGATGCTTGGATTCCCACTAATAATTTTCACAAATTATCAACTTCTATTCCTACTCTGCACTCCTACCGCTACAAATACTGCCAAACTCAAGTCATTCAACATCACAGACACTACTAGTTATGACATTCAGAACGCAGGAGAATAAAAAAAAATGATTAACGCAATTCTTTCACCTATTAACGCTACTTAAGCCCACTTTCAAACATAAATTTCTACCACACCCCCTCAACCTACAACCCTCACCACTCTGAAAACACGAATTGCTCATAAACAGGCTCACATAATCCCTTATGACTCACTATACGGGGGGGGGGGGGGGGATTTCATGTTATCTAATATCCTTAAATTGACATGAAATACAGTTTGCACTGGACCCCTTCGACTCTACTTCACTGCATTCCACTTCATTATTATTGCAAATCTAAGTGTCTAACGATCATCTGCTCACCCCCTTATCCCTCAATTCACATCCCCATTAAATTAAAAGGCACTTTTAAAAAAAACGATTTAAGACATTTAACAAAAAGCATCACTCCTCCCTCACCAAAAAATTCCCTTCAGTTAATTCCGTTCAATAGAAGATTTGAAGAATATAAAAATTCTATCTAAGCCCCCAGTACACTTATTCCGACCCCTATTCATGTCTCTAGCCCCCCCCCCCCCCCCCCCCCCCCCCCCCCCCCCCCCCGTTCCTTGCCACCGAAATTTATAACAAATCAATCCGATACGTTAAAGTTACATTCCACCCTACTTCCTAGATACTTACGCTGCATGCTATAACGCAACGCAAGCGCTAAACTACCTTATTGACACTAACAGCGCTTCCCGTGTAAAACACTATATAAATCGCACTCCATCATGGAAGTTATTTTAACTAATCACCTCCACTGTCTAACACCTTTTATGACGTAGCAGCTTCCGTTTGCTTTCTTTTTACTTTAATTTGCAAGGACTCTACACGGCCTGCGAGCCATTAAGCCTAATCGCCGAAATGTGGGATAACCAGCACTTGACCGTCGTGGTCCCACCAGTCGGTGCTTACAGCGCCCAAAATTGATTTCTGCGATTGCACAAGATGATAATAGCGCCAAGGCTCCTTTCACAAAGTGATCTACGAAAAGATGAAGGAATGTTGAACACGAACATGTCTAAGGAAAGAATACATCATGCTTTAGGAATCTGCAAAATATTTCAAAAAAATTGATCTTCAACTGCTTTCTACTGATAACTTAGTAAACTTGCTTAATCCTTGAAATAGGAAATTTAATTTTCCTACTACTACTACTACAAACCTTCCTTAAAGAAACAAAGTTATGGAACAACAACTAACTGTTCGACTTTAAATAAAATATTTTTCTCTTCTTGACAACTTATTTGTTTGCAGTTTTAGGAAGTACCTCTTAGTATGAGGTAACGTTAATTAAGTACCCTTATAGCAAATTTAACCTAGTATTTACATCTGTTAATAAAATATTAAAAGCAAGTAACATCAAAAATTGAAAATTAATATTTTATACTCACTGTAACCTCTTATCGGTCTACCTGCATTTCAAAATATTTATACGTCTTAAAATACGGAAAAAATCTCTTAAAATCTACATAGAAACATCTTCTTCGGTTTACCGGAAGTACCGCATTTGCGAACAATTATTACACATTCACTTTATTTCAGTAACCGGAAGTGAATGACATTACGTCAGACTGCAGACGTATTGCTAGTATTATTGAAGAATCGAAATGGTTCATGTTCAACGCAAAGATCATATGAGACAGCTTCGGTTTAAGATATTAATTACCTGATATCTCGATATCTGAAGAACTTTTTTCGGTATTAGATGGAAAAATTATTAAGAAACTGTACCTATTAGGCGATTTAAAAGAATTTCTGAATTGGAATAACGTTTAATTTTGACCATATAATGTGAGAGTTTCTCTTGAAAGCAAGCGGAAATCAACGTAAGTTATTAGTCTTCTAGCATATTAAAACATATTTTTTAATTTTCGTTCGTATATTAATTTTTCTTTATATTTAAGTTTTCCTTAAATAATTCAATGAGTATAACATATAAACTTTCATTCTAGTTATGGTTTTTCTAACGTTGTAATTAAATTTGAGAAAAATAATTGAAGGAATAAGATATTTCTTGTACTTTTTGTGAAAGTATGTTTCTTTTTCTCTACTTTTCGCTGTAGGTATGTGGTGGTTACACAGACGGATGTTTTTCACGGTTCTATTCGAGTTAATGTATCATTCTGTGTGATGTTAAGTGTACAGTAACGTTGTTTAACATGTATAATAAAAATTTTTAGGGAAGAATTTTAATTTAGAAGTTAATAATATGTTGAAATATTATTCTACTTTTTAAGATTGTTTTCATGTAGTTATGGAATTTGGGACTTTAATTGGATTGAACTTGAAGGAAAGGAGGACGTGGGGGGGGGGGGGGGGGGTAAGGGAGTAGGTGTAGACGGGGCAAAAAAAAAAAAAATCGACGAGTGCGTTGCTCGGGAGGGACAAGAATTAGGGTAATTCAACGAGTGCGTTCCTCAGAGGGGAAAAAAAATATTTTTTTTCTCCTCAATTAGTAAATTACTATTAATCTATTCTAGAGAACAATAGCTGGTAGGACAGGGGGGGGGGTAATGAAATAAGTAATTTTTCCTGTGAGATTTGAAGACAGGATGTTCCATATAGCAACGCCTCCTCGTCCTCCTTTTTATTTTTTCAGGCCTACCACTTCTTAATTACCTATGCTAATTTCTCACCTACCAAAAGGTAGCAAGGAACAGATTGAAACTTGAAAAGAATCCCCCCCCCCCCCCCGTATATTTGAATGATTTTGAAAAAAGAAATTTTTCGAAATATTTGTATATTTTTTCCTTCCCCCCCCCTCTCTGTCTTCAGTATATAGATAGGCCTCATTCATGAATAAAAAAAAAAATTTTTTTAATGTTCGACTGTCGTAAACTATTTGCATGAATGGTAGATATTTTTTTTACTTTCTTCACTGACAAATATGTTGTATTAATTGCAATAATTTTTTCCTTTCTAGGTTTAATATTAATATGAAGAAAATGAAAATGTAAGTTCGCATTGCGCGTAGTAGAAGTCCCAAGACAGTCGTCGCAGGACAGATGACAACAGAGGTAAGTGTCGTCGTTAGAAAGCAGCGGAGAGAGGTATCTGCGAGAGACATCGGCACACTGCCGGGAAGGAATGGAAAATGTGGTACAGTGGGCATTGGATAGCAGCTCGTCTTGTGGCCTTCGAACGAAATCGAGTTTTTCCTCGCAATTTTCAATGAATAGCTGTAATCCACTTTATAATATTTTGTGAAGTTATATTACTTTATTTCATATGCAATTTCGAACTTGGTAATTATATTTCTCATTGCCCAGTAGCAAGTACAGCCACAATGCTCCCATTACATTTATTAAATATTTGATAACATTTAGAAAATGCATATTATATTTGGTATAAATAAAATAATTGTTTCAGGTGGCCCACAGTCTTAGATAAGATCGCACTATCTACAATTATTTTAAAATAATTTAAAAATTCTCTGTCATTGAGCAATAAAATTTCAGAGTTTATCCTTCAAACTATTTGGATGTTTCAACATCCAAATAGTTTGAAGGATAAACTCTGAAATTTTATTGCTCAATGACAGAGAATTTTTAAATTATTTTAAATTAACTTTTGAGCAAGAAGGTCTTTTAATTGTATATCTACAATTATGTTGTCATCCTAAATTGTTCACTTGCATGATGTATCAGTGACAGACCAGTAGTAATGAATGCAGTCAATTTTGAGAGTGGTGCGAATCAATGAGATTTCCCCAATAAAAAAAGAAGGTTGCTAATTTCTATGTGACTTCAGTGTACTTGTGTGATTTTGCACCTGTTCTCTGAATCTTTGGTAATTCTTCACATGATGTGGCCTGTGAAACTTTCAACCTGAGATAAATTTGCAACACGGAATGGTTTTCTGGCAAAGGTAAGTGCAATAGGCATGAACGGAGAGTAATAAATCTTCCCTAGCTACTGCATATTATGTAACTGAAATATATTTAAGGACCTGTTGTATACATCCACCAGTAGCATCACAGAGAGAAAGGCCACTACCTAGATATTATCCTGTCACTGCATATGCAAATAACATCAGGTAATTTCCGTAAGTCTCTCAGGTGAACAAAAGCTTCCTTTTTAGTACACAACTTTCCCAAATATTCACTCACTGTAACTGCAGAAAAAGAGAAAAACCAAAATGTCCAGTGCATAAATAACAAGTAATAAATACCCCCTCAAGCAGGTGCTTGCCAGAAAGATCTGAGAGCAGCTGGCCAGTTTAATGTGCCAAACTTACCTGCAGCTGCACCTTAGATGCTCTCGGAAGCACACTAAGCACTCTGCCACACGACGGCTGCGAATTGTATCCTGAAATGAAATTTGCAATGTGGGTTGACAGTGTGCTTTAGCAACTACAAATAATATTTTTTTTTTTCTCCCTCGCTCACGAAGTGTCGCAATACACTGAAAGCACTTTCGATCACACTATTTCGAGACTGTAATATTATTACTTCCATAACTAACAGTGCAATTGCCTGTCGTAAACCACAAAACACTTGAGATCTCTACTAATTCTCTCTCACTCACAGGTGCCCTACTCAAAAACTATAACACAGCTGTAAAGCAAGAGGAAATGAAACAAATAAGACTATTACTAGTATTTTGGACTGTATCATAGAACTTCTCAGTAATTTTTAAATACCACACATGTCAGCATAGTGCTAGCAAAGATGTATTTCTGACCTAAGTTCTACATCCCCCCCCCCCCCCCTAAAAAAAAAACTAAAATAGAAGTTTGTCAAACATAACTACACCCCTCGTTATTAAAAAGGAAACCTCTCCTCGAATGATATCACTTATAAAGGACCATTTCCCTAATTCCAATACAAAAAATATCCACTATCAAAACTACATTCAGCGACCTGATTTTTAGGTGTATACAATGTAAAAATTCGTTGTTTTTTTTTCTCGTGCACTAATCATTGAACACAATATACACCCCTCAGTAATTTCCTAAATGTCTTATAATTTGTTAACTGTTTAAGAAAATTGGTGTAAAATCAGCATGCTCGTTAAGTGTATAAATAACTCGATTGGTGCCAAGTTGTGTATATTTTTTTTTATTCCCCGAAAGGAAACACAATCCTTACGATCTGTTATTAGTAAAGAATGTTGTACATAAAATTTCATGCCACCCCTAGCGGAAAATATTAAATCTTTTATTTAAAAAGAAAATTTATTCTTCGTTTATTTTATTTACCTAAACCTTACATGCAACTGACGGCTCATACCGACAGAGTTCATTCTACGTCATACAGCTCACTAAGACGTCCGCATAAATAGCCTTACAATCCTTCACAGAAATATATAAATGAAAATTTTCTATCTTCCGTTTTCTCACTTTTGTTGATCCGTTTTCTCGTCTCAAAATGCCTCCTCAGCCGTCGGGAAAAGCTGTCAAAAAAGCAGGAAAGGCACAAAAAGCCGTTCGTGCTGGCGATAAGAAGAAACGCAAGAAGAAGAGGAAAGAGAGCTTCAGTATCTACATATACAAAGTTCTAAAACAGGTCCATCCGGATACTGGAATATCTAGCAAGGCCATGTCTATCATGAACAGCTTCGTAAACGATATCTTCGAACGAATTGCTGCTGAATCATCTAGATTGGCCCACTACAACAAACGTTCCACCATCACTAGTCGGGAGATTCAAACCGCCGTTCGTCTCTTGCTTCCCGGTGAACTCGCCAAACACGCCGTATCCGAAGGAACTAAGGCAGTTACCAAATACACCAGCTCAAAGTAAAAAAAATAACCACAAAAGGCCCTTTTTAGGGCCACATCAATGGCGTAGAAAGGATGCCTCTGTCGTACTGTACGAAAAAAAAAAACACTCTTTCTCGTAATATTCCCTTCAGTGAAAAATACAATACTCCCGCGTTTTTAAAATATGAAAGACGTCCCTACGACCTCTCTCCCTGTTTCATTAACGAACTTACACGTCCAAATAGCTTATGAACTCTGACCAGCTGCCATCTATCAATATATCTATACAGACAGCAAAAACAATAAATTTCTTTTTCTAGACCCTTTCGCCAATCTCGAAATTAAAATTTTTATCGTTGTACGAGATCCTTTCTCGCTCTTGATGAACATAAAGCGAAAATACGTCACTTTACATTTCCTATTACTCGACTTTAGTTTTAAAAACAGGTGTAAAAATTCGAGTTCAATACCATAAGTATGCCTCTGAGAAATGTTTGAAAAAGTCTAATATAATTTTTCGAACTTTAAATAAATAATTAACTAAATAATTGCTCGTGAATTGAAGAATCGCTTTAGGTTTAACTTATTTTTCAACCGCCATTGATACAAACCACGACGTCATCAACTTCCGACCAATGAGAGTAGAGGAATATTTCTATTGGCTCCACCAGAACTGCTCCTGGAACTGAATCCTCGAAATTTCACAAAATCGAAAAACGCTTAAATATATTTAGCATTCTGATTTTACGAAGAAATAAGCAACATGTCAGGCCGTGGAAAAGGTGGTAAAGTTAAGGGAAAGAGTAAGACTCGTTCTAGCAGAGCAGGACTGCAATTTCCAGTAGGAAGAATTCACAGATTGCTCAGAAAAGGAAATTACGCCGAGCGTGTTGGTGCTGGTGCGCCTGTTTACCTAGCCGCCGTTCTCGAGTACCTAGCAGCTGAAGTTCTCGAATTAGCTGGAAATGCAGCTCGTGACAATAAGAAAACTAGGATTATTCCTCGTCATCTTCAGCTCGCCATCCGTAACGACGAAGAATTGAACAAACTTCTGTCTGGAGTAACCATTGCTCAAGGTGGTGTACTACCAAATATCCAAGCTGTCCTTCTGCCAAAGAAGACTGAAAAAAAAGCCTAAAACTTCACACGTCTACAAAAAATAACCAAAGGCCCTTTTTAGGGCCAACTACCTTTCGTAGGAAGGATGCTTTTATCGTACGATTGAGAAATAACATCACAAAATTACCTAAAATCATTCACACACAAAAAAACACGCTCATTTCCGGTCGTCTCTGACGTCATACGTCACGACTACTGCTCTTTCCGTACCACAAATTCTACTTACAAAAGAAAACCAGGACAAAAAAGAAACTTGCATGCCAAAGACATGTGTTATTTCAGCGATGAGTACTCAATTGACCCGAAACTTTTTCGATTCCACGTTTTAAAAAACAAATCGTTTTCTCATCCAATTTAGGAAAAAAACGAATTCGACTGCCTTTCCAACGTAGGAAGGTCATTAATTTAAATCGATATTAATCAAATGATTCACGATTTGTTATCACAATACCTCGCGTTAATAACACCTATATTAAAAGATAGACGCCGTATTTATATAATCATTCACAAATCTTATTAAACATACACAACACATATTAAACGATATGGTAATCCTTCATCGATATATAATTGGCCCTAAAAAGGGCCTTTAGTGTTTTTGGAAGGAATTCAAGCTCTCTCTCCACGAATACGACGTGCTAACTGGATATCTTTAGGCATGATGGTCACTCGTTTAGCGTGAATGGCACACAAGTTCGTATCTTCAAACAGACCGACCAGATACGCTTCGCTCGCCTCCTGAAGTGCCATAACTGCAGAACTCTGGAAACGCAGATCGGTTTTAAAATCCTGAGCAATTTCTCGAACAAGACGCTGGAAAGGCAACTTTCGAATCAGCAACTCGGTAGACTTCTGATAGCGCCGAATTTCTCTCAAAGCTACTGTTCCAGGCCTATAACGATGGGGTTTCTTCACACCTCCAGTAGCAGGAGCACTTTTTCGGGCAGCTTTCGTAGCTAATTGCTTTCTTGGAGCCTTTCCTCCCGTCGATTTCCTAGCTGTTTGTTTTGTACGAGCCATTTTCACGAAATTAACAGTTTAAAAACAAACTAGACCTCTACAACTTTCGATAGAAATGCCACAAAACGGTTCAAAATTTCGGACAGCGCGCGCGCGATTTTTAAGCACGAGCGTGCGGCGATTGGCTGAAACAGCCGAATTCTCATTGGTTGCTTTGCAAACGCTACAACAACCAAGTAATCGTACCAAAATTCAAACAGAAAATGCCTATCCCAAATGGCGAAATATAGTAAAAAAAAATTGCATACATAAAAAATATTACTTTATTACAAAACTATTAATTCTGGAATGAAATTTTTTACTTCTTATTAATGGCTCAACAATTATTCCTGTTCTAAATTTACAACCCCTTTTTCCCTCATCCAATAGCATAAATTTATACAACTCAGATACACCTACTTGTGCAAACTTCTGAATTAAACCTTCCAAAAAAAATTCGTCTAACACATTTCATTGATATATTTTTTTAATTCCACATCTTTCTAAAAATTCTTAAAAGACACAATCTAATACTTTAATACCTATTATTCCCCAACGACGACATAAATTTCAGCTTGCAAGATCGATTTCTCATACCATTCAAGTAATTTCCCAATGTAGAAAGTGAAATAAAATAACACACAATTATTGCAAATATAATATATTCCAAACTGAAATTCATATTAATATTATGTGCAGAATAAACAATTAGATATCTCACCATTACTTCACTCTCTCTCTCTCTCACACACACTTTAAAATATTCTATTTTATAATTTATCAGAATATTCAACCATAATTTTCAGCTACACTCAAATAATCAATCACAATTCATACTTCCTTCTGCTTCTACATTGTACATAAAATTGAAGAATACACATACCACATATAACCAGAAACACATACATTTTTTATTTATTATAATTATTATTCCCAAATTTCTAGGCTACCATTTTTTTTCCACATCTCTAACATACTGCAACAGGTGTATTAAAACAACAGAGATAAAAAATTTGTTTTAATATACCTTTATCAAAAAGATATCGCCATTCCAATCTTATTTCATAAATGTTACCTGTTATTTTTTTAGGCAAAACCTATGTCATTGAATTGCTTCATTTCATAACTTCTCTTAGGTTTGGTGTTGAAGATCAATAACTATGTCTCCCTACCTAATAAACATTCAACTCATGACCTATGTGGCACCTTAAAAAACTTTTACGAATTATATTGTTCAGAAATGTGACAGAATATTAATTTCTATTGCTAATATCTAGCATATTAGTATACAAATCATTCACATTAAAATTACAACAGCAATGCAATTTTTCAGTACATTAAAATTTTGTTGCACCTCTCTAAACTGATTTACTGTATAACCACATTTCTAAAACAGTATTCAAAGGGACATCCAATGAAAATTGAATGCCTATCAGATGTCATTGACACAAAAGCTAAAATTCCTACCACTTAATGCAACCATTCACAAAATTTTTCAGTTTTACACTTGCACAAAAACTACTTCGACTTCATATCTTTGACTTTCCATAAATAGTTTTCTATATGTGAGTACCACATCCACCTGTTCCAAAACAGCAAAATGGTTACTGTCACATAATATTAGTGTGACATTATACAACTTGCTCATGTTTGAAGAAAAATGAAGCAAACTTTAATAAAAACATAGTTTCACAAACTCATAACTCTATAAAACATTCTCACTGAAAACCTGCAAAACACACACACACACACACAAACTATACAAATCCATTTCCCATCTCACTGTTGTCAGCTTTATGTATATCTTTGAATACTCTGCAGAAACACCTTATCACGCAATCAGTATTGCACCAGTCTTGCTAGTTTCCTAAGTTGGATAATGTGTATTTCACTGCTGAGATTTGTCTCCACCTTCTCTTACAAAGCACATAAACAATCCACAAATATCAGACATACCCTGCACATAACTGAATTTAAATACTATATCAATTACAGCATGCAGAACTACAACTGTAATCTACACCCAACCTTCCTTAGCCACTGTGGTCCTTCCAATGTTCCCAATGATCCCATTCTGTTAATAAGAGTTATTTCAATTCATCCCATTAGTCCATTGTTAGTATTTATTTTACGAATATCAACCATTTTCACCTAATCTCTGAAATCAAAACAGCAGTTGTTATTACCATATATATTCACACTTTGCACAGACATATCCTATTTCATACCACAGAATATTCATACTTCCTCTTTCAGAATACTGAATAATAAATCTTACAACTGCACCATAGAAACACTCTAAAAATACAGCAAATGAACCAATTCCACATTGCAACATTTCTTCTACGCTCAAATGGTCAACATCTCGAAAGAAATTTTTGCCATATCAGAAAAAAAAAATTCTCTATTACAATATCGTACACAACTAACCCAAATCACTAACATTGCATATGTACTAATAATACATAACTGAGAACCACCTGTTTAACCTCATATTATACATTTATTTTCACTAAAAGAAATAACCGGTGACATATTTTAATCAAAGGAACAAAAAATTACTTTTACGCCACTTAAACGATTTCTTTTCATTGAAGACTTCAACTAATACTATATTTAATTACAGTAATCGGTATGCAAACTCAATTCACAGGAGAAAACGGTTAGCTTAATAGAATATACCTACAAACTATACTTTCAGTACCTTGTCAGAACGTGCATTACTTATCGCACTACTAAACATGATGGCGGGTGGGGGGCAGCAGATGTCAACCACCACATAAAAAAGGAACAGCACTTAGATTTTTGTCTTCAAATAAACAGCCACCACAAAACTACAGTAAAACACTAATAGTTTTCACAGCATACTACGACTTTCAAATATCCAAATTGGAACATTCAGTTTTTATACACCAACTCGAACATAAGAAAATCTTATTACTAGGTATTAGACTACTTATAAAACTCATTCTCTACTATTACACAGTTATATGACTCTAAAAAGTTGAAAGATAAAACATTTGCTTTCATTGCTATTAGAATAATGAGTACAACATTATAACATTAGATGCTTTCCACAAAGTCATATCTAATTTTCCTTCCTTCAAACTTTTAATTCATGATTCCACAAACTTAGAACAATAGTTTCATACTACTCAAAGTTTCAATAAAAAATGAACTCTATCACTTTTCAACCTGTCACTGTTATCTAGAACCGTTGAGACTCCTGAAAGCCCTTTTTCTGCAACATTCACTCAACTTCAAACTAAAACAAGCTGTAATTCTGCAATATTCATTGAAATCTATTTCACACACAGCATTCTCTTCCTGTTGAACACATAGCCATGCAATTACACACAAATAGTAACTAACTCTATTTCAAAATATCACTCTACATTAATTTATCTAATACCCTACCCTCTACACTTAACAACGCATTCGTAAAAATATTATGTGTAATAAAGTAGCCAATTACAGAATGAGAAAACTAGATTCTGACTCATAAATTTCTTGATACATTTCAAAACACTAGAGCTATTATTCCCTATATCTTCCTAAAAATTGCATTCATTATGAATGTGACTATATTACTAAATTTACCTCTCTTCCTTACATGTCCTAAAATTTATTTCTCTTTTGTACACACACCACCATGACTGATAAAGTACTTCAAATTATAGCTCTCATGTCTTTGATCTCACAACAATTCAGATTTCACTTAGGAAATATTTGGATCCAATATATCAGTAAATTGGGGAATGTGCTGCCCACTACAACAAATATCTCCTTATCTGTGTATATATATATATTTTTTTACTGCCTTTCCTTGGCCGAGTGATTAGCACGCTTCACTACTGATCTACGGGACCTGAATTCAAGCCCTAGGTAAGGTATTGCTTTTCTCCTGCTGTCCTGCCATCCTCACAGTTCTTCTACTACAACATATAAAAAGCAACAGGCTCATGTCAAACCTCTCTAGCAAACAGCTGCTACAAGGGGTATTTATTTTTTTTTATTTACTTTTACTGTGGTATTTCCCCAATACTATTCTTCCTGCATCAGAAACTTCTTTCTCACTAGGTGATAGTTATGTAAAAAGTAAATGAAACACATTCATATCATATAAATATTAACTCTAACTTTAATCACTTAATGCACAGATAACAGATTAGTAGTGATTGAAACTGCAACATTTTCCTATTCACGTGTAGCTTACTGATTCAGCACTCATTTGAAATGTAACCAAAAATATGTGTATCCAAACTAACAATATTGTGTTCACTGTTGCAAGTTGTTATCACACGCAGAGTTACAAAGTACTAAAACAGTGGTCTGAGATAAATGTTCAGAGTTTACTAGGAAAAAAAAAACTACAGCGCAAGAGAAGTGTACCAATTCAGACATTTAAAAACCTTCTAGAAAGATGCTGAAGACAACCTAAATAATTTTCCTTCTATCACCCATTAAAGTATTCTGAAAAACTCCTGCTCCCTCCATTCCATTTGTTTTCGAACTCCTTATAGACATTTCCCTGTGAATGAATACTTATCAGATGTCATACGTTTATTTCAAATATGTTTCATAAAAATAAACATTAAATAAAACAACGAAAAAGAAACACATCTAATTTATTTACTATGCTTACAAGTGTAAGGTAAGTATCAGGAACCCGTTCAATACGTATCTTAATCATTTTATTTTCATGGTGTACATATCTTAAAATACATCCGTGAAGCAGTACTATAAAAACGTATGTGTCATGGGCTCTATTCAAAAAAATTTATACGTGTGCTTATTCTTTTACTGTTAATTGCATAGTCTTTAATCGGTGGTACATGCAATTGCAGGAGTGTGTAGTACGTAGTCTTCTGCTAAAAGTAGCCTTTTCCTGTTCAACCACAGGCCCTATTTTTTTTATTCAGATAAAAGTGCTATATATACGAATGTCACACCTTAGTTTTCTACTATTAAAGAATAATAACACTTAAAAAATAATTTCTAAAGTATTCCAACAAACACAAATTTTTCGTAAGAAACGAACGCAGCTAAAAATTATGTGGTGCAGCTCACTGAGAGGTCCGATTGGTAAATATTGAGAAACCGCGCGCGAAAAAATCCTGATTTCACTCATTCTTCCTCTTCTGGATGCTAAAGTTTACGTGTATCCTTCGTTACGAAGCTCTAAAACGAATTCACAGCAATGTCTGACACAGCCGCAGAGACGAGTGTTCCAGCTGCGATTTCGCCTAAAAAAAGAGGCAAGGGAAGTGTCGCAAAACCGAAAAAATCGAAGACTGCACCTTCTCATCCTAAAGTGTCAGAGATGGTGACTTCGGCGATCACTGCACTGAAGGAAAGAGGTGGATCGTCGTTGCAGGCTATCAAAAAATACATCGGCTCTCACTACAAGGTAGACATTGAACGTCTCTCTCCCTTCATCAAGAAATATCTAAAGACGGCTGTAGCCAGTGGGCAACTCGTTCAGACGAAAGGTAAAGGTGCAACTGGTTCTTTTAAGCTCAGTGCTACTGGTCAGAAGACGAAAGAAAAACCAGTAAAAACCAAAAAGGCAAAGCGAGAAGGAACTCCAAAAAAACCAAAGACCTCCAGTGTCGCGAAAAAAGTATCGAAGCCCAAAAGAACTGCTGATAAAAAGAAAACTGCTGCAGTAAAGAAGCCTTCCGCTGTTAAGAAAAGTAAACCTGCTAAGAGTCCAAAAAAACCGAAAGTGACCAAACCTAAAGCTCCTAAACCTAAAAAAACACCAGCTACGAAGAAAACTGGCCCAAAGAAAACTGGGAAGAAGTAAACTATAAATCAACACACCCAAAACAAAAGGCTCTTTTAAGAGCCACATATTGTGTAGAAAGGATGCCCTTTCGTACAAAATAAATTATCTACTAAAGTCATATTTTCACTGCTCTCCTCATGTAGGACATATCACCAGAAGTAACTTTCGAAAACGTACAATATTCATTCAATACAAACATTTAGTAACGAACATAGAGCAAAATTTTATTATATCTAAATTACGACAATTAAATTTAAATTTTAAATAGACTATTAATATTATTTTGTATACACAATTTTACTCCTGAAAAAGGTTAAGTTTTCTAACAGTGTAAAGGACTATAATGATAATAAAAAATAACCTATCATATTCGATAGGTTAAAAGAAGCGTATTGTGCCAATAAGACGCGACGTATACTTGTTTTATGGACAGTTTTTTTGTTTATGAAAGTGTAGAAATTCGGAATGTACAATGCACTGTCGGTAATACATTAAATGCGTTATTAAACGCACAATTCGTTCCTATAACGAAAGTGACCATTACTTCCTCAGTAACCTGTAATACAAAAATAAATGATTAAAATAGCCTAGTTGGTTAAGTTTCAGGTATACGATAATAAATTACCGGATACAAGTACGATGGGTAATCCTTTTGACACAATTTATTAGCCCTGAAAAGGGCTTTTTTTAAATTTTTTTTTTTTTGGAAATCTCCTCTAGCCTCCAAATCCGTACAGGGTGCGTCCTTGTCGTTTTAGAGCATACACAACATCCATGGCGGTCACTGTCTTCCTCTTGGCATGCTCAGTGTAGGTGACTGCATCTCTGATCACGTTTTCAAGGAATACTTTGAGAACACCTCGTGTTTCTTCGTAGATGAGACCAGAAATTCTCTTAACACCACCTCGTCTAGCCAAACGCCGGATGGCAGGCTTCGTGATACCTTGGATATTATCGCGAAGAACTTTTCTGTGGCGTTTAGCACCACCTTTTCCTAAACCTTTGCCACCTTTTCCTCTGCCACTCATATTTAAAGCTAAAATAAAACTGTTCCGAAGCTGGCTGACCTTTCAAGAACTCTACACTTTCGAAAAGTGGAAATGACAACCTGATTTTCGAGAAAGTTGCACACTTCAATCGGACCACCGAGAAAGCTTGTGCGTGAAAAAATTCTTATTGGTCGGTTTCGGATCACACGATCACGATAGCATACAATTCTAAATTTCAAGCTTCGTATTAAAAGTTCCGTCTGATCACCGTTTTTCGTGTTGCATGTAAACTTTAAAATAAATTAAATAAAAGTTACATTACCTTGTCACCGAAAACAATATATCGGTGTATTCTACAACCTGTTAATAATGATCTAGGTAATTTTCTGTAATAACTGAATAAACCAATAAGCTAACACCGCACTACTCACATGGTTGTCATAGATGCCAATAATTTATGTTATTAATGAATCTTCCATTTATTGAGAAGTTAGTAAAAAAAAAATTAAATTCGATATGACAAATTAATACTTTTAAACCTATGCCCACATCAAAACCGATATAAGGTTATTTCTTTCCTTATTCCAAATTATCCTCTACCAAAACATTTTTTAAGTACAACTGTTGAACTCTAAACACCACCACTTACATTTAAACCATTTAAATCAAAAAAATTTCTTCCAACTAAAGAATAAGTCGTATCAAAACATTTAATCTGAAGAAAAATATGCACTTTCGACATTATAATACAGAACCATATCGAACTACTTACTATCTACTTCAAATAGAGGAACCCTGCTAATCATATAAAAATCATCACCAACAACCAGATGCTTGGATTCCCACTAATAATTTTCACAAATTATCAACTTCTATTCCTACTCTGCACTCCTACCGCTACAAATACTGCCAAACTCAAGTCATTCAACATCACAGACACTACTAGTTATGACATTCAGAACGCAGGAGAATAAAAAAAAATGATTAACGCAATTCTTTCACCTATTAACGCTACTTAAGCCCACTTTCAAACATAAATTTCTACCACACCCCCTCAACCTACAACCCTCACCACTCTGAAAACACGAATTGCTCATAAACAGGCTCACATAATCCCTTATGACTCACTATACGGGGGGGGGGGGGGGGATTTCATGTTATCTAATATCCTTAAATTGACATGAAATACAGTTTGCACTGGACCCCTTCGACTCTACTTCACTGCATTCCACTTCATTATTATTGCAAATCTAAGTGTCTAACGATCATCTGCTCACCCCCTTATCCCTCAATTCACATCCCCATTAAATTAAAAGGCACTTTTAAAAAAAACGATTTAAGACATTTAACAAAAAGCATCACTCCTCCCTCACCAAAAAATTCCCTTCAGTTAATTCCGTTCAATAGAAGATTTGAAGAATATAAAAATTCTATCTAAGCCCCCAGTACACTTATTCCGACCCCTATTCATGTCTCTAGCCCCCCCCCCCCCCCCCCCCCCCCCCCCCCCCCCCCCCGTTCCTTGCCACCGAAATTTATAACAAATCAATCCGATACGTTAAAGTTACATTCCACCCTACTTCCTAGATACTTACGCTGCATGCTATAACGCAACGCAAGCGCTAAACTACCTTATTGACACTAACAGCGCTTCCCGTGTAAAACACTATATAAATCGCACTCCATCATGGAAGTTATTTTAACTAATCACCTCCACTGTCTAACACCTTTTATGACGTAGCAGCTTCCGTTTGCTTTCTTTTTACTTTAATTTGCAAGGACTCTACACGGCCTGCGAGCCATTAAGCCTAATCGCCGAAATGTGGGATAACCAGCACTTGACCGTCGTGGTCCCACCAGTCGGTGCTTACAGCGCCCAAAATTGATTTCTGCGATTGCACAAGATGATAATAGCGCCAAGGCTCCTTTCACAAAGTGATCTACGAAAAGATGAAGGAATGTTGAACACGAACATGTCTAAGGAAAGAATACATCATGCTTTAGGAATCTGCAAAATATTTCAAAAAAATTGATCTTCAACTGCTTTCTACTGATAACTTAGTAAACTTGCTTAATCCTTGAAATAGGAAATTTAATTTTCCTACTACTACTACTACAAACCTTCCTTAAAGAAACAAAGTTATGGAACAACAACTAACTGTTCGACTTTAAATAAAATATTTTTCTCTTCTTGACAACTTATTTGTTTGCAGTTTTAGGAAGTACCTCTTAGTATGAGGTAACGTTAATTAAGTACCCTTATAGCAAATTTAACCTAGTATTTACATCTGTTAATAAAATATTAAAAGCAAGTAACATCAAAAATTGAAAATTAATATTTTATACTCACTGTAACCTCTTATCGGTCTACCTGCATTTCAAAATATTTATACGTCTTAAAATACGGAAAAAATCTCTTAAAATCTACATAGAAACATCTTCTTCGGTTTACCGGAAGTACCGCATTTGCGAACAATTATTACACATTCACTTTATTTCAGTAACCGGAAGTGAATGACATTACGTCAGACTGCAGACGTATTGCTAGTATTATTGAAGAATCGAAATGGTTCATGTTCAACGCAAAGATCATATGAGACAGCTTCGGTTTAAGATATTAATTACCTGATATCTCGATATCTGAAGAACTTTTTTCGGTATTAGATGGAAAAATTATTAAGAAACTGTACCTATTAGGCGATTTAAAAGAATTTCTGAATTGGAATAACGTTTAATTTTGACCATATAATGTGAGAGTTTCTCTTGAAAGCAAGCGGAAATCAACGTAAGTTATTAGTCTTCTAGCATATTAAAACATATTTTTTAATTTTCGTTCGTATATTAATTTTTCTTTATATTTAAGTTTTCCTTAAATAATTCAATGAGTATAACATATAAACTTTCATTCTAGTTATGGTTTTTCTAACGTTGTAATTAAATTTGAGAAAAATAATTGAAGGAATAAGATATTTCTTGTACTTTTTGTGAAAGTATGTTTCTTTTTCTCTACTTTTCGCTGTAGGTATGTGGTGGTTACACAGACGGATGTTTTTCACGGTTCTATTCGAGTTAATGTATCATTCTGTGTGATGTTAAGTGTACAGTAACGTTGTTTAACATGTATAATAAAAATTTTTAGGGAAGAATTTTAATTTAGAAGTTAATAATATGTTGAAATATTATTCTACTTTTTAAGATTGTTTTCATGTAGTTATGGAATTTGGGACTTTAATTGGATTGAACTTGAAGGAAAGGAGGACGTGGGGGGGGGGGGGGGGGGTAAGGGAGTAGGTGTAGACGGGGCAAAAAAAAAAAAAATCGACGAGTGCGTTGCTCGGGAGGGACAAGAATTAGGGTAATTCAACGAGTGCGTTCCTCAGAGGGGAAAAAAAATATTTTTTTTCTCCTCAATTAGTAAATTACTATTAATCTATTCTAGAGAACAATAGCTGGTAGGACAGGGGGGGGGGTAATGAAATAAGTAATTTTTCCTGTGAGATTTGAAGACAGGATGTTCCATATAGCAACGCCTCCTCGTCCTCCTTTTTATTTTTTCAGGCCTACCACTTCTTAATTACCTATGCTAATTTCTCACCTACCAAAAGGTAGCAAGGAACAGATTGAAACTTGAAAAGAATCCCCCCCCCCCCCCCGTATATTTGAATGATTTTGAAAAAAGAAATTTTTCGAAATATTTGTATATTTTTTCCTTCCCCCCCCCTCTCTGTCTTCAGTATATAGATAGGCCTCATTCATGAATAAAAAAAAAAATTTTTTTAATGTTCGACTGTCGTAAACTATTTGCATGAATGGTAGATATTTTTTTTACTTTCTTCACTGACAAATATGTTGTATTAATTGCAATAATTTTTTCCTTTCTAGGTTTAATATTAATATGAAGAAAATGAAAATGTAAGTTCGCATTGCGCGTAGTAGAAGTCCCAAGACAGTCGTCGCAGGACAGATGACAACAGAGGTAAGTGTCGTCGTTAGAAAGCAGCGGAGAGAGGTATCTGCGAGAGACATCGGCACACTGCCGGGAAGGAATGGAAAATGTGGTACAGTGGGCATTGGATAGCAGCTCGTCTTGTGGCCTTCGAACGAAATCGAGTTTTTCCTCGCAATTTTCAATGAATAGCTGTAATCCACTTTATAATATTTTGTGAAGTTATATTACTTTATTTCATATGCAATTTCGAACTTGGTAATTATATTTCTCATTGCCCAGTAGCAAGTACAGCCACAATGCTCCCATTACATTTATTAAATATTTGATAACATTTAGAAAATGCATATTATATTTGGTATAAATAAAATAATTGTTTCAGGTGGCCCACAGTCTTAGATAAGATCGCACTATCTACAATTATTTTAAAATAATTTAAAAATTCTCTGTCATTGAGCAATAAAATTTCAGAGTTTATCCTTCAAACTATTTGGATGTTTCAACATCCAAATAGTTTGAAGGATAAACTCTGAAATTTTATTGCTCAATGACAGAGAATTTTTAAATTATTTTAAATTAACTTTTGAGCAAGAAGGTCTTTTAATTGTATATCTACAATTATGTTGTCATCCTAAATTGTTCACTTGCATGATGTATCAGTGACAGACCAGTAGTAATGAATGCAGTCAATTTTGAGAGTGGTGCGAATCAATGAGATTTCCCCAATAAAAAAAGAAGGTTGCTAATTTCTATGTGACTTCAGTGTACTTGTGTGATTTTGCACCTGTTCTCTGAATCTTTGGTAATTCTTCACATGATGTGGCCTGTGAAACTTTCAACCTGAGATAAATTTGCAACACGGAATGGTTTTCTGGCAAAGGTAAGTGCAATAGGCATGAACGGAGAGTAATAAATCTTCCCTAGCTACTGCATATTATGTAACTGAAATATATTTAAGGACCTGTTGTATACATCCACCAGTAGCATCACAGAGAGAAAGGCCACTACCTAGATATTATCCTGTCACTGCATATGCAAATAACATCAGGTAATTTCCGTAAGTCTCTCAGGTGAACAAAAGCTTCCTTTTTAGTACACAACTTTCCCAAATATTCACTCACTGTAACTGCAGAAAAAGAGAAAAACCAAAATGTCCAGTGCATAAATAACAAGTAATAAATACCCCCTCAAGCAGGTGCTTGCCAGAAAGATCTGAGAGCAGCTGGCCAGTTTAATGTGCCAAACTTACCTGCAGCTGCACCTTAGATGCTCTCGGAAGCACACTAAGCACTCTGCCACACGACGGCTGCGAATTGTATCCTGAAATGAAATTTGCAATGTGGGTTGACAGTGTGCTTTAGCAACTACAAATAATATTTTTTTTTTTCTCCCTCGCTCACGAAGTGTCGCAATACACTGAAAGCACTTTCGATCACACTATTTCGAGACTGTAATATTATTACTTCCATAACTAACAGTGCAATTGCCTGTCGTAAACCACAAAACACTTGAGATCTCTACTAATTCTCTCTCACTCACAGGTGCCCTACTCAAAAACTATAACACAGCTGTAAAGCAAGAGGAAATGAAACAAATAAGACTATTACTAGTATTTTGGACTGTATCATAGAACTTCTCAGTAATTTTTAAATACCACACATGTCAGCATAGTGCTAGCAAAGATGTATTTCTGACCTAAGTTCTACATCCCCCCCCCCCCCCCTAAAAAAAAAACTAAAATAGAAGTTTGTCAAACATAACTACACCCCTCGTTATTAAAAAGGAAACCTCTCCTCGAATGATATCACTTATAAAGGACCATTTCCCTAATTCCAATACAAAAAATATCCACTATCAAAACTACATTCAGCGACCTGATTTTTAGGTGTATACAATGTAAAAATTCGTTGTTTTTTTTTCTCGTGCACTAATCATTGAACACAATATACACCCCTCAGTAATTTCCTAAATGTCTTATAATTTGTTAACTGTTTAAGAAAATTGGTGTAAAATCAGCATGCTCGTTAAGTGTATAAATAACTCGATTGGTGCCAAGTTGTGTATATTTTTTTTTATTCCCCGAAAGGAAACACAATCCTTACGATCTGTTATTAGTAAAGAATGTTGTACATAAAATTTCATGCCACCCCTAGCGGAAAATATTAAATCTTTTATTTAAAAAGAAAATTTATTCTTCGTTTATTTTATTTACCTAAACCTTACATGCAACTGACGGCTCATACCGACAGAGTTCATTCTACGTCATACAGCTCACTAAGACGTCCGCATAAATAGCCTTACAATCCTTCACAGAAATATATAAATGAAAATTTTCTATCTTCCGTTTTCTCACTTTTGTTGATCCGTTTTCTCGTCTCAAAATGCCTCCTCAGCCGTCGGGAAAAGCTGTCAAAAAAGCAGGAAAGGCACAAAAAGCCGTTCGTGCTGGCGATAAGAAGAAACGCAAGAAGAAGAGGAAAGAGAGCTTCAGTATCTACATATACAAAGTTCTAAAACAGGTCCATCCGGATACTGGAATATCTAGCAAGGCCATGTCTATCATGAACAGCTTCGTAAACGATATCTTCGAACGAATTGCTGCTGAATCATCTAGATTGGCCCACTACAACAAACGTTCCACCATCACTAGTCGGGAGATTCAAACCGCCGTTCGTCTCTTGCTTCCCGGTGAACTCGCCAAACACGCCGTATCCGAAGGAACTAAGGCAGTTACCAAATACACCAGCTCAAAGTAAAAAAAATAACCACAAAAGGCCCTTTTTAGGGCCACATCAATGGCGTAGAAAGGATGCCTCTGTCGTACTGTACGAAAAAAAAAAACACTCTTTCTCGTAATATTCCCTTCAGTGAAAAATACAATACTCCCGCGTTTTTAAAATATGAAAGACGTCCCTACGACCTCTCTCCCTGTTTCATTAACGAACTTACACGTCCAAATAGCTTATGAACTCTGACCAGCTGCCATCTATCAATATATCTATACAGACAGCAAAAACAATAAATTTCTTTTTCTAGACCCTTTCGCCAATCTCGAAATTAAAATTTTTATCGTTGTACGAGATCCTTTCTCGCTCTTGATGAACATAAAGCGAAAATACGTCACTTTACATTTCCTATTACTCGACTTTAGTTTTAAAAACAGGTGTAAAAATTCGAGTTCAATACCATAAGTATGCCTCTGAGAAATGTTTGAAAAAGTCTAATATAATTTTTCGAACTTTAAATAAATAATTAACTAAATAATTGCTCGTGAATTGAAGAATCGCTTTAGGTTTAACTTATTTTTCAACCGCCATTGATACAAACCACGACGTCATCAACTTCCGACCAATGAGAGTAGAGGAATATTTCTATTGGCTCCACCAGAACTGCTCCTGGAACTGAATCCTCGAAATTTCACAAAATCGAAAAACGCTTAAATATATTTAGCATTCTGATTTTACGAAGAAATAAGCAACATGTCAGGCCGTGGAAAAGGTGGTAAAGTTAAGGGAAAGAGTAAGACTCGTTCTAGCAGAGCAGGACTGCAATTTCCAGTAGGAAGAATTCACAGATTGCTCAGAAAAGGAAATTACGCCGAGCGTGTTGGTGCTGGTGCGCCTGTTTACCTAGCCGCCGTTCTCGAGTACCTAGCAGCTGAAGTTCTCGAATTAGCTGGAAATGCAGCTCGTGACAATAAGAAAACTAGGATTATTCCTCGTCATCTTCAGCTCGCCATCCGTAACGACGAAGAATTGAACAAACTTCTGTCTGGAGTAACCATTGCTCAAGGTGGTGTACTACCAAATATCCAAGCTGTCCTTCTGCCAAAGAAGACTGAAAAAAAAGCCTAAAACTTCACACGTCTACAAAAAATAACCAAAGGCCCTTTTTAGGGCCAACTACCTTTCGTAGGAAGGATGCTTTTATCGTACGATTGAGAAATAACATCACAAAATTACCTAAAATCATTCACACACAAAAAAACACGCTCATTTCCGGTCGTCTCTGACGTCATACGTCACGACTACTGCTCTTTCCGTACCACAAATTCTACTTACAAAAGAAAACCAGGACAAAAAAGAAACTTGCATGCCAAAGACATGTGTTATTTCAGCGATGAGTACTCAATTGACCCGAAACTTTTTCGATTCCACGTTTTAAAAAACAAATCGTTTTCTCATCCAATTTAGGAAAAAAACGAATTCGACTGCCTTTCCAACGTAGGAAGGTCATTAATTTAAATCGATATTAATCAAATGATTCACGATTTGTTATCACAATACCTCGCGTTAATAACACCTATATTAAAAGATAGACGCCGTATTTATATAATCATTCACAAATCTTATTAAACATACACAACACATATTAAACGATATGGTAATCCTTCATCGATATATAATTGGCCCTAAAAAGGGCCTTTAGTGTTTTTGGAAGGAATTCAAGCTCTCTCTCCACGAATACGACGTGCTAACTGGATATCTTTAGGCATGATGGTCACTCGTTTAGCGTGAATGGCACACAAGTTCGTATCTTCAAACAGACCGACCAGATACGCTTCGCTCGCCTCCTGAAGTGCCATAACTGCAGAACTCTGGAAACGCAGATCGGTTTTAAAATCCTGAGCAATTTCTCGAACAAGACGCTGGAAAGGCAACTTTCGAATCAGCAACTCGGTAGACTTCTGATAGCGCCGAATTTCTCTCAAAGCTACTGTTCCAGGCCTATAACGATGGGGTTTCTTCACACCTCCAGTAGCAGGAGCACTTTTTCGGGCAGCTTTCGTAGCTAATTGCTTTCTTGGAGCCTTTCCTCCCGTCGATTTCCTAGCTGTTTGTTTTGTACGAGCCATTTTCACGAAATTAACAGTTTAAAAACAAACTAGACCTCTACAACTTTCGATAGAAATGCCACAAAACGGTTCAAAATTTCGGACAGCGCGCGCGCGATTTTTAAGCACGAGCGTGCGGCGATTGGCTGAAACAGCCGAATTCTCATTGGTTGCTTTGCAAACGCTACAACAACCAAGTAATCGTACCAAAATTCAAACAGAAAATGCCTATCCCAAATGGCGAAATATAGTAAAAAAAAATTGCATACATAA
Source organism: Ryuthela nishihirai (assembly GCA_038380435.1). NCBI lineage: Eukaryota > Metazoa > Arthropoda > Arachnida > Araneae > Heptathelidae > Ryuthela > Ryuthela nishihirai. The sequence continues at coordinate 1,566 of JAWZYU010001113.1, read as the reverse complement.
AAAATATTACTTTATTACAAAACTATTAATTCTGGAATGAAATTTTTTACTTCTTATTAATGGCTCAACAATTATTCCTGTTCTAAATTTACAACCCCTTTTTCCCTCATCCAATAGCATAAATTTATACAACTCAGATACACCTACTTGTGCAAACTTCTGAATTAAACCTTCCAAAAAAAATTCGTCTAACACATTTCATTGATATATTTTTTTAATTCCACATCTTTCTAAAAATTCTTAAAAGACACAATCTAATACTTTAATACCTATTATTCCCCAACGACGACATAAATTTCAGCTTGCAAGATCGATTTCTCATACCATTCAAGTAATTTCCCAATGTAGAAAGTGAAATAAAATAACACACAATTATTGCAAATATAATATATTCCAAACTGAAATTCATATTAATATTATGTGCAGAATAAACAATTAGATATCTCACCATTACTTCACTCTCTCTCTCTCTCACACACACTTTAAAATATTCTATTTTATAATTTATCAGAATATTCAACCATAATTTTCAGCTACACTCAAATAATCAATCACAATTCATACTTCCTTCTGCTTCTACATTGTACATAAAATTGAAGAATACACATACCACATATAACCAGAAACACATACATTTTTTATTTATTATAATTATTATTCCCAAATTTCTAGGCTACCATTTTTTTTCCACATCTCTAACATACTGCAACAGGTGTATTAAAACAACAGAGATAAAAAATTTGTTTTAATATACCTTTATCAAAAAGATATCGCCATTCCAATCTTATTTCATAAATGTTACCTGTTATTTTTTTAGGCAAAACCTATGTCATTGAATTGCTTCATTTCATAACTTCTCTTAGGTTTGGTGTTGAAGATCAATAACTATGTCTCCCTACCTAATAAACATTCAACTCATGACCTATGTGGCACCTTAAAAAACTTTTACGAATTATATTGTTCAGAAATGTGACAGAATATTAATTTCTATTGCTAATATCTAGCATATTAGTATACAAATCATTCACATTAAAATTACAACAGCAATGCAATTTTTCAGTACATTAAAATTTTGTTGCACCTCTCTAAACTGATTTACTGTATAACCACATTTCTAAAACAGTATTCAAAGGGACATCCAATGAAAATTGAATGCCTATCAGATGTCATTGACACAAAAGCTAAAATTCCTACCACTTAATGCAACCATTCACAAAATTTTTCAGTTTTACACTTGCACAAAAACTACTTCGACTTCATATCTTTGACTTTCCATAAATAGTTTTCTATATGTGAGTACCACATCCACCTGTTCCAAAACAGCAAAATGGTTACTGTCACATAATATTAGTGTGACATTATACAACTTGCTCATGTTTGAAGAAAAATGAAGCAAACTTTAATAAAAACATAGTTTCACAAACTCATAACTCTATAAAACATTCTCACTGAAAACCTGCAAAACACACACACACACACACAAACTATACAAATCCATTTCCCATCTCACTGTTGTCAGCTTTATGTATATCTTTGAATACTCTGCAGAAACACCTTATCACGCAA
>JAWZYU010001112.1:0-46863 GCA_038380435.1 Ryuthela nishihirai | reverse complement strand
TGAAAAAACGTGAGAAAGATTTGTGATTGAGGTTGGGGGGGGGGAGCTTTTACACCAACAATGATTATTCTTTCGTGAGAAACGTGAGAAAGATTTGTGAGTGAGGTTGGGGGGGGGGAGCTTTTACACCAACAATGATTATTCTTTCGTGAGAAACGTGAGAAAGATTTGTGATTGATTTTGGGGGGGAGCTTTTACACCAACAATGATTATTCTTTCGTGAGAAACGTGAGAAAGATTTGTGTTTGAGGTTGGGGGGGGGGTGGAGCTTTTACACCAACAATGATTATTCTTTCGTGAGAAACGTGAGAAAGATTTGTGATTGAGGTTGCGGGGGGGGAGCTTTACACCAACAATGATTATTCTTTCGTGAGAAACGTGAGAAAGATTTGTGCGCGAGGTTGGGGGGGGGGAGCTTTTACACCAACAATGATTATTCTTTCGTGAGAAACGTGAGAAAGATTTGTGAGTGAGGTTGGGGGGGGGAGCTTTTACACCAACAATGATTATTCTTTCGTGAGAAACGTGAGAAAGATTTGTGAGTGAGGTTGGGGGGGGAGCTTTTACAACAACAATGATTATTCTTTCGTGAGAAACGTGAGAAAGATTTGTGATTGAGGTTGGGGGGGGGGAGCTTTTACACCAACAATGATTATTCTTTCGTGAGAAACGTGAGAAAGATTTGTGATTGAGGTTGGGGGGGGGGGAGCTTTTACACCAACAATGATTATTCTTTCGTGAGAAACGTGAGAAAGATTTGTGATTGAGGTTGCGGGGGGGGAGCTTTTACACCAACAATGATTATTCTTTCGTGAGAAACGTGAGAAAGATTTGTGATTGAGGTTGGGGGGGGGGGAGCTTTTACACCAACAATGATTATTCTTTCGTGAGAAACGTGAGAAAGATTTGTGATTGAGGTTGCGGTGGGGGAGCTTTTACACCAACAATGATTATTCTTTCGTGAGAAACGTGAGAAAGATTTGTGAGTGAGGTTGGGGGGGGGGAGCTTTTACACCAACAATGATTATTCTTTCGTGAGAAACGTGAGAAAAGATTTGTGAGTGAGGTTGGGCGGGGGGGGAGCTTTTACACCAACAATGATTATTCTTTCGTGAGAAACGTGAGAAAGATTTTGTGATTGAGGTTGGGGGGGGGAGCTTTTACACCAACAATGATTATTCTTTCGTGAGAAACGTGAGAAAGATTTGTGATTGAGGTTGCGGGGGGGGGGAGCTTTTACACCAACAATGATTATTTCTTTCGTGAGAAACGTGAGAAGATTTGTGAGTGAGGTTGGGGGGGGGAGCTTTTACACCAACAATGATTATTCTTTCGTGAGAAACGTGAGAAAGATTTGTGAGTGAGGTTGGGGGGGGGGGAGCTTTTACAACCAACAATGATTATTCTTTCGTGAGAAACGTGAGAAAGATTTGTGAGTGAGGTTGGGGGGGGGAGCTTTTACACCAACAATGATTATTCTTTCGTGAGAAACGTGAGAAAGATTTGTGATTGAGGTTGGGGGGGGGGGAGCGTTTACACCAACAATGATTATTCTTTCGTGAGAAACGTGAGAAAGATTTGTGATTGAGGTTGGGGGGGGGGGGGAGCTTTTACACCAACAATGATTATTCTTTCGTGAGAAACGTGAGAAAGATTTGTGATTGAGGTTGCGGGGGGGGGGAGCTTTTACACCAACAATGATTATTCTTTCGTGAGAAACGTGAGAAAGATTTGTGATTGAGGTTGGGGGGGGGGAGCTTTTACACCAACAATGATTATTCTTTCGTGAGAAACGTGAGAAAGATTTGTGATTGAGGTTGGGGGGGGGGGAGCTTTTACACCAACAATGATTATTCTTTCGTGAGAAACGTGAGAAAGATTTGTGATTGAGGTTGGGGGGGGGGAGCTTTTACACCAACAATGATTATTCTTTCGTGAGAAACGTGAGAAAGATTTGTGAGTGAGGTTGGGGGTGGGGGGGGAGCTTTTACACCAACAATGATTATTCTTTCGTGAGAAACGTGAGAAAGATTTGTGATTGAGGTTGGGGGGGGGAGCTTTTACGACCAACAATGATTATTCTTTCGTGAGAAACGTGAGAAAGATTTGTGAGTGAGGTTGGGGGGGGGGAGCTTTTTCACCAACAATGATTATTCTTTCGTGAGAAACGTGAGAAAGATTTGTGATTGAGGTTGGGGGGGGGGAGCTTTTACACCAACAAAGATTATTCTTTCGTGAGAAACGTGAGAAAGATTTGTGATTGAGGTTGGGGGGGGGGGAGCTTTTACACCAACAATGATTATTCTTTCGTGAGAAACGTGAGAAAGATTTGTGATTGAGGTTGCGGGGGGGGAGCTTTTACACCAACAATGATTATTCTTTCGTGAGAAACGTGAGAAAGATTTGTGATTGAGGTTGGGGGGGGGGAGCTTTTACACCAACAATGATTATTCTTTCGTGAGAAACGTGAGAAAGATTTGTGATTGAGGTTGGGGGGGGGAGCTTTTACACCAACAATGATTATTCTTTCGTGAGAAACGTGAGAAAGATTTGTGATTGAGGTTGGGGGGGGGGAGCTTTTACACCAACAATGATTATTCTTTCGTGAGAAACGTGAGAAAGATTTGTGATTGAGGTTGGGGGGGGGGGGAGCTTTTACACCAACAATGATTATTCTTTCGTGAGAACCGTGAGAAAGATTTGTGAGTGAGGTTGGGGGGGGGGAGCTTTTACACCAACAATGATTATTCTTTCGTGAGAAACGTGAGAAAGATTTGTGATTGATTTTGGGGGGGAGCTTTTACACCAACAATGATTATTCTTTCGTGAGAAACGTGAGAAAGATTTGTGATTGAGGTTGGGGGGGGGAGCTTTTACACCAACAATGATTATTCTTTCGTGAGAAACGTGAGAAAGATTTGTGATTGAGGTTGGGGGGGGGGAGCTTTTACACCAACAATGATTATTCTTTCGTGAGAAACGTGAGAAAGATTTGTGATTGAGGTTGGGGGGGGGGGTGCTTTTACACCAACAATGATTATTCTTTCGTGAGAAACGTGAGAAAGATTTGTGATTGAGGTTGGGGGGGGGAGCTTTTACACCAACAATGATTATTCTTTCGTGAGAAACGTGAGAAAGATTTGTGATTGAGGTTGCGGGGGGGGAGCTTTTACACCAACAATGATTATTCTTTCGTGAGAAACGTGAGAAAGATTTGTGATTGAGGTTGGGGGGGGGAGCTTTTACACCAACAATGATTATTCTTTCGTGAGAAACGTGAGAAAGATTTGTGAGTGAGGTTGAGGGGGGGGAGCTTTTACACCAACAATGATTATTCTTTCGTGAGAAACGTGAGAAAGATTTGTGATTGATTTTGGGGGGGAGCTTTTACACCAACAATGATTATTCTTTCGTGAGAAACGTGAGAAAGATTTGTGATTGAGGTTGGGGGGGGGAGCTTTTACACCAACAATTATTATTATTTCGTGAGAAAAATTAGAAAGATTTGTGATGGGGTCGAGGAAGAAGTTTTTACACCAAGAGTGATTATTCTTCGTGAGGGAAATGAAAAATGTTTGTGACGAGGGGAAAAAAAACAACCCACTGAGGATTATCCAATAGTGAGAAAATGAGAAAGTTTTGTAATGGGGGGGGGGAGAAGTTTTTACACCCACAGTATTTCTTTCTGAAAAAAAAAATGAGAAAAATTTGTGATGGGGGGGGGGGGGAGAAAAGAAACATTTTCACTAACAATGATTATTTCTTCTTGAGAAATATGAGAAAGATTTCTGATGGTGGCGAAGAGAAGTTTTTATACCAACAATGATTATTTTTTCGCTAGAAAAATAGATGTGATATGATGCGGGAAAAAGAAATAATATCCGCTAATCCCCCCCCCCCCCTATGGGACGTTAAGATGTAACCCCGTGTGCGGGAGAGCCATACCCTGTGCACGTTAAAAACACGCTGGATCGCCTTGTCGGGAGGCTACCATCTGTCTCCTAACAGCTGTTCAGTGGGTTTCCTCTCCCCAACCTTCTCTGAGCCTTTGGGGTCTTTGTGACCTGGCCATTTAGCCCATGGTGTGCAAAAAAAGTTCCGCTCAGAGGTAAAACAACCCAACGTTAAAGGACACGCTGGATGGCCTTGACGGGAGGCTACCATCTGTCTCCCAACAGCTGTTCTAGTGGGTCTCCTCCCACAACCTTCTCTGAGCCTTCGGGGTCTTTGTGACCTGGCCATTTAGCCCACGGTGTGCAAAAAAGTTCCGCTCAGAGGTAAAACAACCCAACGTTAAAGGACACGCTGGATGGCCTTGACGGGGGGCTACCATCTGTCTCCTAACAGCTGTTCAGTAGGTTCCCTCCTCCAACCTTCTCTGAGCCTTCTGGGTTTTTGTGACCTGGCCATTTAGCCCATTGTGTGCAAAAAAAGTGCCGCTCAGAGATAAAACATCCCAACGTTAAAGAATACACTTGATGGCCTTGACGGGAGGCTACCATCTGTCTCCCAACAGCTGTTCCAGTGGGTCTCCTCCCCCAAACCTTCTCTGAGCCTTCGGGGTCTTTGTGACCTGGCCATTTAGCCCATGGTATGCAAAAACCCAGATTCTGATACTTTCTATTTATATTGAAAAGAGAACACTATCTACATCATTTCTCTACCTTGATCTAAACCCTAATCAGAATTTCCTACACTCGAATAACAAAACTGTGATTCGCCATGACCTCAGAGACACGATTGCAACTTCTCCACCGTTTTCAAGAAGATCCAGAATTCCTGAAAATCTCTTCTATTTACTTCCGATTTGCAAATTACTTCTGCTAAACTTTCCAAAACTATTTCCTCTTTGTGCACATACATCGCTTATGAGAAGCAAGAGTTGTGGTTTTGGCATCAAAGATAGCGGCACTAACATATAATAGCCTTATCTTTCTCTTCTTCTCTGAACCAGTTTCTCAGAAAGCGGGAGACAGAAATCATGGAGATTTGCATGCGAACAAATCGCCATTATCGTGACCCGTTTCAGAGATGAACTTTTGCCCGGATATGTTTCAGATTCACGTTACCCGTTTTAATCGTTTTCTTGCAGGGTAATTGTGGAATTTAATGCAATCCGAGAGAAACTTTCCCTTGGAAGTTCAAACGAAGAGGGAACAGATGTATTTCATTTGCTCTTTTCGCATTAAATACCGAGACTACTTTCGATTGTCGTTAGTAGCTTCTTTACTGTATTTGCTTTGAAGAAGCGTTTTGTGTTAAAATCATTCACACAAATGGCTGCAAAATGAACGTAAGGAAAAAGTGGTAAGGGATAAAAGGCGAATAATATTTAATAGCGGAAAGATATAGTGTATTTGGGTTGGGTTGTTTTACCTCTGAGCGGCACTCTTTTTGCACACCATGGGCTAAATGGCCAGGTCACAAGGACCCCGAAGGTTCAGAGAAGGTTGGGAGAGGGGTTGTTTTGGTTGTTTTACCTCTGAGCGGCACTTTTTTGCACACCATGGGCTAAATGGCCAGGTCACAAGGACCCCGAATGCTCAGAGAAGGTTGGGAGAGGGGTTGGGTTGGTTGTTTTACCTCTGAGCGGCACTTTTTTGCACACCATGGGCTAAATGGCCAGGTCACAAGGACCCCGAAGGCTCAGAGAAGGTTGGGAGAGGGGTTGGGTTGGTTGTTTTACCTCTGAGCGGCACTTTTTTGCACACCATGGGCTAAATGGACAGGTTACAGGGACCCAGAAGGCTCAGAGAAGGTTGGGAGAGGGGTTGGGTTGGTTGTTTTACCTCTGAGCGGCACTTTTTTGCACACCATGGGCTAAATTGCCAGGTCACAAGGACCCCGAAGGTTCAGAGAACGTTGGGAGAGGGGTTGGTTGTTTTACCTCTGAGCGGCACTTTTTTGCATACCATGGGCTAAATGGCCAGGTTACAAGGACCCAAAAGGCTCAGAGAAGGTTGGGAGAAGGGTTGGGTTGGTTGTTTTACCTCTGAGCGGCACTTTTTTGCACACCATGGGCTAAATGGCCAGGTCACAAGGACCCCGAAGGCTCAGAGAAGGTTGGGAGAGGGGTTGGTTGTTTTACCTCTGAGCGGCACTTTTTTGCACACCATGGGCTAAATGGCCAGGTCACAAGGACTCCGAAGGCTCAGTGAAGGTTGGGAGAGGGGTTGGGTTGGTTGTTTTACCTCTGAGCGGCACTTTTTTGCACACCATTGGCTAAATGGCCAGGTCACAAGGACCCCGTAGGCTCAGAGAAGGTTGGGAGAGGGGTTGGGTTGGTTGTTATACCTCTGAGCGGCACTTTTTTGCACACCATGGGCTAAATGGTCAGGTCACAAGGACCCAGAAGGCTCAGAGAAGGTTGGGAGAGGGGTTGGGTTGGTTGTTTTACCTATGAGAGGCACATTTTTGCACACCATGGGCTAAATGGCCAGGTCACAAGGACTCCGAAGGCTCAGAGAAAGTTGGGAGAGGGGACCCACTGGAACAGCTGTTAGGAAACATGGTAGCCTCCCGTCAAGGCCATCCAGCGTGTTCTTTAACGTTGTTTTTTTTTACCTCTGAGCGGCACTTTTTTGCACACCATGGGCTAAATGGCCAGGTCACATGGACCCCGAAGGCTCAGAGAAGGTTGGGGGAGGGGACCCACTGGAACAGCTGTTGGGAGACAGATGGTAGCCTCCCGTCAAGGCCATCCAGTGTGTTCTTTAACTTTGGGTTGTTTTACCTCTGAGTGACGCTTTCTTACACACCATGGGCTAAATGGCCAGGTCACAAGGACCCCGACGGCTCAGAGAAGGTTGGGAGAGGGGACCCTCTGGAACAGCTGTTAGGAAACAGATGGTAGCTTCCCGTCAAGGCCATCCAGCGTGTTCTTTAACGTTGGGTTTTTTACCTCTGAGCGGCACTTTTTTGCACACCATGGGCTAAATGACCAGGTCACATGAACCCCGAAGGCTCGGAGAAGGTTGGGGGAGAGGACTCACTGGAACAGCTGTTGGGAGACAGATGCTAGCCTCCAGTCAAGGCCATCCAGGTTGTTCATTAACGTTGGGTTGTTTTACCTCTGAGCGGCACTTTTCTGCGCACCATGTGCTAAATGGGAAGGTCACAAGTACCCCGAAGGCTCAGAGAATGTTGGGTGAGAGGACCCACTGGAACAACTGCTTTGGAGACAGATGGTAGCCTCCCGTCAAGGCCATCCAGCGTGTTCTTTAACGTGAACAGGGTATGGCTCTCCCGCACCCGGCACCACGGCTTAACGTCCCATCCGACGGACGGCGGCCTTTTCAAGCCCATCGGTGTCCCCTACTGACCGTGGGCAGGGAGTTTTGCAGAGATAAGTCTCAACACCGACCCAGCTGGGACTCGAACCTGGGAACTGCAGAGTACGAGCCTGGCGCGCTACCGACTGAGCCACCCCCGTCCCATCACCTAGCGAAAAAGATATATAGAAACCAAATTTCCTGATAGTATATTAAGCTTTACAGCAGCACAGATCACCTGATTTCACCTGTGACTAATTTTAAAAACATTCAGACACGTTGCTTTAAGCACAAACTCAGATGCCAATTGCCGAAATTCGTTCTAGTTGTTTAAAACGCGACAGAACAAAACACGCGTCAAAAAAAAATAATTAAAATGCCAAGCCATGGAGACAGAAAAAAAAAAGGAGATTTAGAAACTAATTTAATTTACTGGAAAATGCTTCGAGTAAATTTGAAACTCGTAAGCATTAATTAGAATTTATTTTTTCATTTTTTTTTTCTATTATTTCAGACATCCAAACCACCTTGTATTTCACTTGACTAAAATCCTTCATTAAGTTTATTCAGACTGTACTCTCCTGGATTTCTTTCTTTTTCTATGAAATTCAAGTCGATTTCTTTATTTTTTTTTTTTGTTACAATTAGATTATTTCTTTTCTCATTCATTTGCATAAATAAAGTCAGAATTGATTGCAGTGTTTCGTGTTTTTCAATAAGAGACATGAATCTGTTTCTAAATGCAGGATTAAAAACAATGGTTAAATAGAGGTCAACGCATACTAAATACAGTTGGGTTGTTTTACCTCAGAGCTGGATTTTTTTATTTTTTATTTTTTTGTACACCGTGAGCTGAATGGCCAGGTCACAAAGATCCCGAAGGTTCAGAGAAGGTTGGGTATAGGGAACCCACTGGACAGCTGTTAGGAGATATGGTAGCATCCCGTCAAGGCCATCCAGTGTGTTATTTAACTTTGGGTTGTTTCACCTCTGAGAGGCACTTTTTTTTGCACATCATGAGATAAATGGCCAGGTCACGTGGACCCCGAAGACTCAGAGAAGGTTGGGTATAGGGAACCCACTGGGCAGCTGTTAGGAGACAGATGGTAGCCTCCCGTCAAGGCTATCGACCGTGTTCTTTAACGTGCACAGGTTATGGCTCTCCCGCACACGGAACCACGGCTTAAAGTCCCATCCGACGGACGGATGCCTTTCCAAATCCATCGGTGTCCCCTACTGACTGTGAGAGTAGTTTTGCGGAGATAAATTTCAACGCTGACTCAGCTGGGACTCGAACGTGGAAACTTTAGAAAATTTTTGCAATCCCTGTCATGGGTCATAGGTTGATTGTTAGGTCACTGACCTATGACCTCTGATTTGTAAGGGTTGTTTCACCTCTGAGCAGCATTTTTTGCACACAATGGGCTAAATGGCCAGGCCACAAGAACCGCGATGTCTCAGAGAAGGTTGGGGAAACGGACCCACTGCAACAGCTGTTGGGAGACTGGTCAAGGCAATATAGCGTGTTCTTTAACTTGCACAAGGTATGGCTCTCCCGCATATGGGGTCACGGCTTAACGTCCCATCCGACGGACGGCGGCCTTTCCAAGCCCATCATCATCCCCTACTGTCAACTGAACAATTTAATAATTTCGTCATTATCCACTGTAATATATACAAAGTAAATTCAAAGTCTTAAAATGTTACTGTGGGGACTAGCCAAGGTCACCTTGATACACCGGGCCTGGACAGTCGTTCATCAAAGAGGAGGGAAATTAAATATGCATAAGAAATAATTAAACATTGAAAAAATATTTTCTTTCATGGATTCTATTGTTGATTCTGATGATAATTTTATTTTTGACTGTAACCATTCCACTTATATTAATAATTCTGATGAGTTCTTCAATTTTTTTTAATGAAAGTTCAGCTATTAGTATGATACATTTAAATATACGTAGTTTACGTTGTCATTATGATGTATTTTTAATTATGATAGAATATATATGAAACATAATCTTGATATCATTATTTTAAGTGAAATTTTGATACAAGAAAATTAATTAAAAAAATATTTTTCTATGTTTAATTATTTCTTATGCATATTTAATTTCTCTTCTCTTTGATGAACGACTGTCCAGGCCCGGAGGAATCAAGGTGACCTTGGCTAGTCCCCATAGTAACATTTTAAGACTTTGAATTTACATTGTATATATTACAGTGGATAATGACGAAATTATTAAATTGTTCAGTTGACAGTAGGAGATGACGATGGGCTTGGAAAGGCCGCCGTCCGTCGGATGGGACGTTAAGCCGTGGCCCCATATGCGGGAGAGCCATACCTCGTGCAAGTTAAAGAACACGCTATATGGCCTTGACCAGTCTCCCAACAGATGTTGCAGTGGGTCCGCTTCCCCAACCTTCTCTGAGCCTTCGCGGTTCTTGTAGCCTGGCCATTTAGCCCATTGTGTACAAAAATGCTGCTCAGAGGTAAAACAACCCTTACAAATCAGAGGTCATAGGTCAGTGACCTAGCAATCAACCTATGACCCATGACAGGGACTGCAAAAATTTTCTGAAGTTCCCACGTTCGAGTCCCAGCTGAGTCAGCGTTGAAATTTATCTCCGCAAACTCCTCTCACAGTCAGTAGGGGACACCGATGACTGTGCGAGTGGTTAGCACGCTTGGCTACTGATTTAAGAGACCTGGGTTCGAGCCCTGGGTAAGGCATGTCTGTTTGTGTCATTTTTCTGCTGAGGTCCTGCCATCCTCTCAGACCTTCTACTATGGCATATAAACTGACAGTCTCCTGTTAGACCTCTGTGGCAAGCAGCTGCTTGAGGGGATATTTATTTTTTTTTATTTTTTTTTATATAATATAGATGACTACGAAATGATGTATAACTGTAGAAATAAAAATAGATAAGGTGGTATTATAATGTATTATAAACTTAATACAATGAATTTTTTGACAGAAACTGTAATAATGGAAACTGCAGAATGTGTTTTAGCCTATGATAACAAAAATGACTTATGTATATTTTGCAATTTTAGAGTTCATGAGTATTCCATAAAAAGAGTTTGTGACTGAATTAAAATTAATAATATTTAAACTTAAATATAATAGAGTTATTTTAATAGGTGATATAAATATTGATATTAACTTAATTAATAATGATGTAAATACATGTTTAAATTTGCTTGCTTCATTTGGATTTCTTTCATACATAAATTCATATACAAGAGTGACAGATGCTTCTTACAGTTGTTTGGATCACATATTTATTAGATCAACTAATAATAGTTTAATTTTCAATTGGGCTGTTTCATCATCATCATCATCATCATCATCATCCTCAAGCAGCCATGGGCTACGGAGGTCCAACCAGACCACGCAGTTTAATTCTCCAAGCATATCTGTCCTGAGCTACATCTGCTGCATCCGGCCACTGCACACCAATTCTAAGAAGGTCCTGTTTGACATTGTCTGCCCACCGCATCCTAGGTCTCCTCCTCCTTCTGAGGCCTCCAGACACACTGTTCATAACCCTATTCGCCAATCTATAATTATCCATACGGGCAACATGGCCAAACCAGCGGAGTCTCTCTCTGCACAATATGCTGCTTAAAGGAGGTTGCAAACTCCTTTGCCTAACCTCATCATTAGTTACAAAGTTAAACCACCTAATACCCAAGATACTGCGTAAGCATCTAGAATCAAAAGCATCTAGTTTCCTGTTATCTTGTTTACACAGCGTCCAAGTTTCACTACCATAACTAACCCTAGAAAGAACCAAACTATTATACAGTCTAATTTTAGTCTTTAGGTGTATACGCCTATTTCTCCACAATCTCCATAGATTCTTAAAAGTCCCGGCAGCAATCCCTATTCGTCTGTTAATCTCATGCCGCACATCACCAGTATCAGTTACATAGCTCCCAAGATAATTAAACTGTGACACCTGCTCAAGACTGCAACCATTCAGATTGACTGAATCACAACCTGCCTGACCAATTTTCATCACTTTAGTTTTCTCTCTGTTTATAACCAAACCTACTCTACTACCAGTCTCATCAACAGCTCGAATGAAAGAGTTCATCTCATCAACATCATTTGCCAAAAGGGCTAAATCATCAGCATAATCTAAATCAGAAATTTTCGTATCTCCAGCCCATTTAAGGCCAAAATCTTTCCCTCGAAGTGAATTTCGCATAACATAATCAACAACCAAACTAAAGAGAAAAGGAGACAAAATGCACCCTTGTCGAACACCAGAAGTAATGCTAAACCAATTGCTACAAGACTTACCAACTCTCACACACGACTCAGTGTTATTATAGAGAGCTTTCATTATGTTAACTAACTTGTCTGGTATACCATATGATCTCACAATCAACCACAAATTATGACGATCAACAGAGTCGAAAGCCTTTTTGAAATCAACAAAGCTAGCAACCAAAGGTTTCTGAAACTCTAAACATTTCTCAAGAATCTGCCTAAGTGAAAATATCTGATCTACACATCCCCTACCACTTCTGAATCCACATTGCTCATCACGCAATTGCCTGTCAACCAGATTCTTAATTCTATTAAGCACAATCATGGAAAGAACTTTACCTGGAACAGAGAGTAGGCTGATACCCCTATAGTTATCACAAGAACTGCGATCACCTTTTTTGAAAATAGGGATAATAATAGCTCTGGTAAAATCTTTAGGAACCATGCCTTTATCATAGAAGTTATTCAAAATTTCAGTCATCCAAGTGATAACCAAAACATTCCCAGCTCTGAGCATTTCTGTAGTAATTTCATCTACCCCTGGGGATTTATGAAGTTTCAGTTTAGAGATAGCCAAACTAACTTCAGATTGTGTTATAGGGCCAACATTAAAGCTGCCAATGCATCTATCATCATTACAAACAATGGGAGTAGAACTAACCACATTGTTTAGAACATCACTGAAATGCTCAGCCCACCTAGCCATGAGAGAATCCTCACCTTCTATAACCTTACCTTGTTTATCCTTCAATCCCTGTATGCCTGTCCGTTTTCTACCACATAAAACATTAACTATCTGGTACAGCTCTCTGCTGTTGTGCTGCCTAACTGCTTCCTCAGCTTTGTCAGCCAAGCTATCAAGCCAAAGATTTTTATCGGTAGCTAACTGATCCTTTACACGTTTATTAAGCTCTCTGTAATCTTTTCTATTAGGACTAGTAGGGTGCTGATTAAGGACATTCCTGCAATTCCTTCTTTCTGAAATAAGCTCAATTGCCTTGTCACTTAAATAATTCTGCCTCCTCTGCTCCTTTTTTCCTAAAAGAGTACTGTTAGTTTCCAAAAAAGCCTGTTTAAAATGGCCCCATTCTTCCTCAACTTCAGTATTAAGCAAACCATGACCGTCATAATGACTAAGTAACCTATCATGGTAAGCTTTAGCTATAACTGGGTCATTCAGAGCTTCAGTATTAAAGGTAAATTTTTTAACTCTAGCACAACACTTTTTAAGTTTAAGTTGCAAGACACTTTTAACAAGGTAATGGTCAGACCCAATTTCAGCTCCCCTATATGCCCTGGTATTTCTAACAGAACTAGCCCATTTTGCTGTTAATTAATATATAATCAATCATATTCCTATGCAGCCCATCAGGTGAAACCCCATGTGTATTTATGTATGTCGCGGTGTTTGTAATATGTGTTAGTTATTCTGAAACCATTGAGTTTACTTACCTGTAGGAGACGTTGCCCATTGCCATTGCAGCTACCAATACCAAAAGGACCTATTACTCCTCCCCAAAGGTCAGAGTCGGTACCAACTTTGGCATTGAAGTCACCAAGAACAAGGGTAATATCTCCTTTCTTGACAGAATTCAAAATGTCCTGAAGTTGTCCGTAAAACCTATCCTTCTCATCCTCATCAGCATCCTCAGTGGGGGCATAACAGCAGATAACATTCAAGTTTTTAATGCTTGTCTGAAATTTTGCTGTAAGAAACCTTTCATTAATGCACTCATATCCTAGAAGAGCATCACTAGCATGTCTGCTGAGCAGCAGACCCACGCCTTGGTGATGCTTTCCATCCTCCCTCCCTGTAAAGAGAAATTTAAAGTTATTTTTAAGTATCTCACCTTTACCTGTCCATCTGGTCTCTTGCAAGCCTAGAATATCTAGGTTATAGCGCTGGAATTCCTGCATGAGGACATCAAGAGAATAATCTCTATGTAATGTCCTCACGTTCCACGTTCCTGCAGAAAGAAAATGATTAGTAGGATTTTTAAAGAAATTAGGTTTATTGAGATTGGTAGGGCCAACAATATCAAACAGCCCCCTGATCGCAGGCATGGGGCAAAGACCCGTTCCTCCTCCGCTAAAGGCTGAAGTCACCGATGCTGGTAGGAACTTCAGGCACCACCTTTTCAAGTGGACTTTTTCAAGAGCCACATGGCCTGCCTGAGACGCATTACTCCAGTTTAGGCTTGACGATGCCCAACTAGCAAAGTAAGGTTCAGGTACCTGCGATGGCCTCTGATTAGGATTATCCACCAGCTGATATAAGGTATCCCATGCCTCTGTTCACTTAGAGCTGGCAACCCAGAAGCAAACAGAAAACACAGCGGCAGACTCTCCCTCAACAGAGGCCCACCAGTGCAGCAAGTCCAGGATCCATAATCAAGCTGAAATCCATAAACAAATCCAGTCTAGTAGGTATAAATGGTCAGCACCAGGACCCTGTGAAGTTGACCACTCCTCAGCAGGGTTGAAAAAAAAAGAAAAAAGTGGCCGTAGATGACCAGATCAGCAGGCCATACTGAACTGGCAGCCCTCCCCTTCTGTTCCCTTCCAAAAGAGAATATCTCTTTTGAAAGGTACTAACGGCCTGCACCACGAGAAGGCGGGGTCGGACATTAGGTGCTAGACCTGGCCGGTTCTGTGCATCATCACTAGGGATTGGAACACAGCTCTCCTTCCAGTTTACGCCTAGCTACCATTTACAGGCCGCGGCTGTTTACCAAATTGATATTAAAAAAATAAATAAATACCCCCTCAAGCACTGCTTGCCACAGAGGTCTGACAGGAGCCTGTCAGTTTATATGCCATAGTAGAAGGTCTGTGAGTATGGCAGGACCTCAGCAGAAAAACGCACAAACAGCCATGCCTTACCCGGGGCTCGAACCCGGGTCCTTTAAATATTACTCATCATTATCCCATTTTATTAAAAATTCTTAAGAATACATTTAATTCAGAACAAAAAATCAGTAAAGAAATTTGCTATTCTTACATGAATTACAAGAAATTAGAGGATTTATTAAAAATTTGATTTTTATATATGATGAGAATATTCAAATAGATACAATGTATGACATTTATATAGATCACATTAAGTCATGTATTCTACAAAGTACTACTAAAAAAATATTATATAAAGAATTGCAGTTCAAAGAGACATAAGCCGTGGATGACTTTGGAAATTTTGTCATTTTTTAAGGAAAGAGAAAAAAAATATAAATTACATAGAAAATATCCATTAATATTAAATTATAAAAAAGAATATCATAGAATTAGAAATTTGACCCTTGCAACTATAAAAAGGACAAAAAATAAATTTTATATTAATAAATTTAATAAATGTAATGGGAATAGTAGACAACAGTGGCAAATTGTTGATAGTATTTTAAATAATAAAATGAATAATAAACTTATATTGCCCAATGATAGTAATTTTGAAAAACTGGTGGGAAAATTTAACGAACATTTCATAAATGTAAACAGTTATACCTACGTGTTAACCTACTTGTTATATTTATGAAAAGTTAACCTACGTGTTATATTTATGAAAAAACATCATAATGACAACGTAAACTACGTATATTTAAATGTATCATAATGTAATATATATATAATATAAAAATATATATATATTTTAAATATACGTAGGTATATAATAACCTATGTATATTTAAATGTATCATACTATAATATATATAATATAAAAAATATATAAATACCCCCTCAAGCAGCCGCTTGCCACAGAGGTCTGACAGGAGCCTGTCAGTTTATATACCAGAGTAGAAGGTCTGTGAGGATGGCAGGTCCTCAGCCGTCCCGTGGCCGAGTGGTTAGCACGCTTGGCTACCGATCTAAGGTACCTGGGTTTCGAGCCCCGGAATTAGGCATGAATGTGTGTGTCGTTTTTCTGCTGAGGTCCTGCCATCCTCTCAGATCTCCTAACTGTGGCATACAAACTGACAGGCTCCTGTCAGACCTCTGTGGCAGGCAGCTGCTTGAGGGGGTATTTATTTTTTATTATTATAAAAAATATATCATAATATATATAATATAAAAATATTCTTTTGTATATTCATTTATGTTCTAATAACTCAGATTATGAATATCCTAATGATTTAATTCAACAAAAATCTATGTTTATGATAGAGGCAACAGAAGAAAAGTATTAGTCGTATTATTTGTAGTCTTAAAATTAATGAAGCAACAGGATATGTTGGTATACATTTAAAAATAATTAAAATAATAGTAAAATATCATTCAAAATTCTTAGTTGAATTAATAAATAGCAGCTTTCCAAAAGGTATTTTCTTCTCAGACTTAAAAATTGCTATTGTAACACCCATTTACAAAAATGGAGACAAAAATTGTTTTAATAATTATAGACCAATTTCCATTCTTTCATCCTTTTCAAAAGTTATTGAAACTATCATGAAAATAAGACTTAATAATTATTTAGGGGCGGGGGTGGCTCAGTCGGTAGCGCGCCAGGCTCGTAATCTGTAGTTCCCAGGTTCGAGTCCCAGCTGGGTCAGTGTTGAGATTTATCTCCGCAAAATTTCCCCGCCTTGCCCACGGTCAGTAGGGGACACCGATGGGCTTGAAAAGGCCGCCGTCCGTCGGATGGGACGTTAAGCCGTGACCCCGTGTGCGGGAGAGCCATACCCTGTGCACGTTAAAGAACACGCTGGATGGCCTTGACGGAAGGCTACCATCTGTCTCCCAACAGCTGTTCCAGTGGGTCCCCTCCCCCAACCTTCTCTGAGCCTTCGGGGTCCTTGTGGCCTGGCCATTTAGCCCATGGTGTGAAAAAAAGTGCCGCTCAGAGGTAAAACAATCCAATCCAATCTAATAATTATTTAGAAAAAATTTCCTTTTTTTACAAGTTTCAATTTGGTTTTAGAAAAGGTTTAAGTATTGAACATGCTTTTGTTCTAGTTTACTACCAGTATTTATCAAGGGATAAATAATTCTGAAAAAACACTAGCCCTATTTCTTGATATATCTAAAGCTTTTGATACAGTTAGACATGATATTTTATTACAGAATTTATATTTCTTAGGAATTAGAGGAAATTTATGGAGATGGTTTAAATCTTATTTATCTGACCGCTATCAAATAGTTTCTATTGATAATATTAAAAGTATTAAAATACTGTTTAATAAAGGAGTTCCACAAGGATCTATATTAGGACCTATTTTATTTTTAATTTACATAAACGATTTTTTTAATCAAAATTAAAAAGAAAATCAATTTCCTCTTCTGATGATACAGTTCTTGTTTACAAAAAAGAAAATCAACATCAATTATTTCTTGATATTTTTAATGACTTACATATTATTGCAACTTGGTTTAGCAAAAATCGATTAAAAATTAACTCTGACAAAACATGCTTTTTGCATTTTTCTCTCACCCGACAACTTTTTTAATAAATTACAATTTCATATTATGCATTTCGTGAACAAAATTTCTTGTGAATGTCCTGATATTAAACAGGTTACGACTACGAAATATTTGGGAGTTCTAATAGACAGCAATTTGAAATGGAAATCACATGTTACTATGCTTGTTGGGTTGGGTTGTTTTACCACTTAGCGGCACTTTTTTGCACACCATGGTCTAAATGGCCAGGTCACATGGACCCCGAAGGCTCAGAGAAGGTTGGGGGAGGGGACCCACTGGAACAGCTGTTGGGAGACAGATGGTAGCCTCCCGTCAAGGCCATTCTGCGTGTTCTTTAACGTTGGGTTGTTTTACCTCTGAGCGGCACTTTTTTGCACACCATGGGCTAAATGGCAAGGTCACAAGGACCCCGAAGACTCAGAGAAGGTTGGGGGAGGGGACCCACTGGAACAGCTGTTGGGTGACATATGGTAGCCTCCCGTCAAGGCCATCCAGCGTGTTCTTTAACGTGCACAGGGTATGGCTCTCCCGCACACGGGGCCACGGCTTAACGTCCCATCCGACGGACGGCGGCCTTTCCAAGCCCATCGGTGTCCCCTACTGACCGTGGGCAGGGCGGGGAATTTTGCGGAGATAAATACTATGCTTGTAAATAAAATACGATTTTACTTAGTCAGATTGTATCATTTAAGAAAAATTATCTCTGGAAGATTTTTAATTACTCTTTATTTTGCATGGATACAGTCTCTTATAAAGTATGCTTTAAATAGCTGGGGAGGTACAGTCGCTCAAAAAAGTATCCGAACACTCTGGGTGATTACAGAATTCAGAAAAAATATCTGGCAACGATTTTTTTAGAAATTAGTGATCTGGCAACCTTCGTGTCACGTGATTACAGAATTCAGGAAAAATATCTGGAGCGTGTACAGCAACTGTACACGTTCCAGTTACCGTTCACAGCAAACTGGAGCGTATGCAATAACTGCACACGCTCCAGTTTGCTGTGAACGGTAACTGCACACGCTCAATATTTCCGTGAGTGAGCCCACACGATCTAGTATCAAAGTAATATGACCACCTACAGTCTCTCAAAAAAGTATCCGAACACTATGGTTGACTACAGAATTCAGAAAAAATATCTGGCAACAATTTTTTTAGAAATGAGGGATCTGGCAACCTTCGTGTCACGTGACACGAAGGTTGCCAGATCACTAATTTCTAAAAAAATCGTTGCCAGATATTTTTTCTGAAATCTGTAATCACCTACAGCGTTCGGATACTTTTTTGAGCGACTGTACTTATATGAATATTATTGAATGTGTTAGTAAAGTACAATATAAATTCTTAAAAGTTATGAGATTTCGTAATAAAATCTATATGACTAAAGTTATTAATGATTATATAATTCTTAGTTTGAGATACTATACATATACAGCAGCTGTTTTTATTTTTAAAATCCAACAATTCTACAAATTAAATATAAAGATTATGCTTCTCGTCAATCTGGTCTTTTATTTGTAATCCCTAAAATAAAGAAATAGCTCATAAACACTTTTTATTTTTAGCTCCTAGAATGTTTAATTCCTTACCTAAAGAAATTAGAAATGAACGTTCATATAAATAAATAAAATAAATACCTCCTCAAGCAGCTGCTTGCCACAGAGGTCTGACAGGAGCCTGTCAGTTTATATGCCATAGTAGAAGGTCTGTGAGGCTGGCAGGACCTCAGCAGAAAAACAACACTAACATCCATGCCTTACCCGGGGCTCGAACCCAGGTCCCTACGATCAGTAGCTAAGCGCGCTAACTACTCGGCCAATATAGTGTTTTTAAATTGAAAGTGAAAAATGTTATTTTTACTTCTTCAAATATTGATTATTACTTTAAAGTTGTACAATAATATTTTATTTTTAACATAATGACACATATTTTTTTCACTAAATACATCTCTATGAATGTAATAAATCATTTTGACACCCTAAATGAGCAAATTGCTCAAAGGTCTGCTAATATGTAACTTTTATTTTATTTATTTTATTTACTTTGTTAATATTTATTCTTTTTTGATTTGTGATAATATTGTTTTCTGTATATACAGGGTGATTCACAATTCATCATCAATATTTGGTGGGGAGGTAGGTAATAAGAAACGAAGGAGATTTCACATAGGAAAGCATGGGCGCATATGCCATGTAGTAGGGCAAAATGACCCCAGTTCAATGATGGAAAGAACACATAAGAAGGAAGTGGTAAGGAAAAAACATTTATTATCTTACATGTAACATTTCTTTGCATTGGTTGTACAGACTTACAAGAGGAGCTCGAACTGCCGACCATGTGCTAGAATGCATGACTCACAACGGCGTTGCATGGACAGCCGGACCCTGTGGAAGATGCCTGGCATTTCCCGGATGTTTGAGGCAGCAACTGATATGCGTGCTACAAGATCCATAGCACTATCAACAGGGGTCTCGTACACCATGTTTTTCATAGCACCCCATACAAAGAAATCGATTGGAGATAAATCCGGTGAACGTGGTGGCCAAGAAACCGGTCCACCGCGGCCAATCCATTGACCACCAAACTGTCTGCGTAGGTAAGCACGCACAGCATTTGCGAAATGTGCAGGAGCGCCGTCATGCTGGAACCACATTCGCCGGAGACTACCATCAGGAACCTCATTCAGAAGATCCGGTAACACAGTCTGAAGAAATGTTAGGTACTTGGCACCGTCCAAACGGGATGGTAGTAAATACGGGCCCAACAAACAGTCACCGACAATCCCAGTCCACACATTGACAGCAAAACGTTGTTGCGCAGCTCCAGGTCTTGTACCGTGTGGGTTCTGATGAGCCCACACATACCAATTGTGTGTGTTGAAGACACCCTCTCGAGTGAACAACGCCTCATCGGTGAAAAGAACATACGTTGGGAAATTGGGATCAACGGCTGTTCTCTGCACGAACCACTGACAAAAAATAACACGCTTGGGATGGTCGTCTGCTGCCAATAATTGCACTCTTTGCAGATGAAACGGATGTAACCCTTCATCGTGTAATATCCGCCACGCTGTTGCTTGCGAAATTCCAAACGGCCTAGCCATACCTCGTGTGCTAGCACCAGGTTGTTCCTCGATTTCCTGTAGGACAGCTTCCTCTACTGCTACTGATCGTGCCGATCTGCGCCTCCCTCGATTAACATTACTAGCCTCCATCGATTAACATTACTAGCAGCAAACGATCCTGTTTCACGCAGTTGGTGATGAATACGTGAAAACATTTGATGCTGTGGCACACGGCGGTTTGGGAAGCGCGCTGCATACAATTGCCTGGCTCGAAGACATCTTTCTACTGCCGCACCGTAAGTTACATGCATATCTGCACATTCATTCCACGTATACCGGTTCATGTTACTTCTGCAAATTCACCTTGTCGAATAACAACTGACTGCACGCGTCAAACAGCTGTGCTTCTGTATGAGAGGTGTGTACACACAGCGCCCTCTACACCACCATGCGTTCGTCTGCCCCCATACTTTAATATGCGAAATCTCTTTCTTTTCTTATTCCCTTCCTCCCCACTAAATATTGATGATGAATTCTGAATCACCCTGTATATATATATGCAAGTCTTTGTATTGTATTGCTATTTTGTTCTTATTAAATTATTATTATATATATAAAAAAATTACGCGACTAAATTTATCCAAATTTCAATAAATTTCATTTATATTTAAATTTCAGAAAAAGTAAAATAATTTATTCGTTATTACTATAAAAATATTTATGAATATCTTAAAATTAATTGCTTTAATTTTAATAATTAACAGCTACCAGTAGAATTTTAAAAAAAATAAATTTAATATAAACAGCTATGCATTTGAAAAAAAAACAATTTCTATATTACTGCAGCATCCAGGCCCGGTACGATACAGAAGGCTTTTGGGCTTATAAACCCTTAATCCGCATCCTCCGTCAATCAAAAGGGGGGTACCGATGATCTTGAAAAAAAGGCCACCTCCATACGATGGGACGTTAAGCTGTGGCTCCGTGTGCGGGAGAGCTATACCTGTGAATTTTAAATAACACGCTGTATGGCCTGGACGGGAATCTATATCATCAAGTGTGGGTCCCCGCCTCAGCAACACTTCGAGCAATCTTTTCTGAGCCCTTGAAGTCCTTGTGGTTGGGTTGGGTTGTTTTAACTCTGAGCGGCACTCTTTTGCACATCATGAGCTAAATGAGCCAGGTCACAAGGACCCCGAAGGCTCAGAGAAGATTGGGGAGGGGACCCACTGGAACAGCTGTTGGGAGACAGATGGTAACCTCCCTTCAAGGCCATCCATCGTGTTCTTTAACGTTGGGTTGTTTTACCTCTCAACGGCACTATTTTGCACACCATGGGCTAAATGGCCAGGTCACAAGGACCCCGAAGGCTCGATGGCCAGGTCACAAGGACCCCGAGGACCCGAAGGCTGTTCAAGTGGATCCCTCCCCCAACCTTCAGAGAAGGTTGGGGGAGGGATCCACTTGAACAGCTGTTGGGAGACAGATGGTAGCCTCCCATCAAGGCCATCGAGCGTGTTCTTTAACGTTGGGTTGTTTTACCTCTGAGCGGCACCTTTTTGCACACCATGGGCTAAATGGGCAGGTCACAAGGACCCCGAAGGCTCAGAGAAGGTTGGGGAGGGGACCCACTGGAACAGCTGTTGGGAGACAGATGGTAGCCTCCCGTCAAGGCCATCCAGCGTGTTCTTTAACGTTGGTTGTTTTACCTCTGAGCGGCACTTTTTTGCACACCATGGGCTAAATGGCCAGGTCACAAGGACCCCGAAGGCTCAAAGAAGGTTGGGGGAGGGGACCCACTGGAACAGCTGTGTGGAGGCAGATTTTAGCCTCTCGTCAAGGCCATCCAGCGTGTTCTTTAACGTGCACAAGTTATGGCTCTCCCACACACGGCACCAAGGCTTAACGTTCCATACGACGGACGGCTGCTTTTCCAAGCCCATCGGTGTCTCCTATAATGACCGTGAGCAGGGCGAGGAGTTTTGCGGAGATAAGTCTCAACGTTGACCCATCTGGGACTCGAACCTGCAGATTTACGAGCCTGGCACGCTACCGACTGAGCCACCCATGCCCCTGAAGTCCTTGTGATCTAGCCATTTAGCCCATTATGTGCAAAAAAATGTGCTCCTCTAGAGATAAAACAATCCAATCTTCAAAAAGGCTTTTGTAAATATGTAGTCGATGGATCATAGATTGCTGACTGATATAGAATTCAAACAACACAAAAATCTCATTTTTCTTTTGAAACAAAAATGGCTTTATCTCACGCCCCCTGATGGTAAGGGGGGGGGGAAATCACAGGTTGCCAATATACCTCTCTTGTCCATCATAATATACCACGAAATTTTCAAATTTCTACAATAAATAGATCTTTGAAAATATTGGTTTGTATTTTGCATTTTCCAAATTTTTTACACCATTCAGAATACCCTAATGAAGCTATTAGAAGATTTGTAAACTGGGGAACGAAAAAGAAATTAATTTTCTCTTACAACAACAGCTAAAGAATTGGATTGTTTTACCTCTGAGCGGCACTTTTTTGCACACCATGGGCTAAATGGCCAGGTCACACGGACCCCGAAGGCTCAGAGAAGGTTGGGGGAGGCGACCCACTGGAACAGCTGTTGGGAGACAGATGGTAGCCTCCCGTCAAGGCCATCCAGCGTGTTCTTTAACGTTGGGTTGTTTTACCTCTGAGCGGCACTTTTTTGCACACCATGGGCTAAATGGCCAGGTCACAAGGACCCCAAAGGCTCAGAGAAGTTTGGGGGAGGGGACCCACTGAAACAGCTTTTGGGAGACAGATGGTAGCCTCCCGTCAAGTCCATCCAGCGTGTTCTTTAACGTGCACAGCGTATGGCTCTCCCGCACACGGAGCCACGGCTTAACGTCCCATCCGATGGACGGCGGCCTTTCCAAGCCCATCGGTGTCCCCTAGTGACCGTGGGCAGGGAAATTTTGCGGTGATAAATCTCAACGCTGACCCAGCTGGGACTCGAACCTGGGAACTACAGATTACGAGCCTGGCGCGCTAACGACTGAGCCACCCCCGCCCCACAGCAAAAGTAAGTTGATTGTCTACAAACGGAAAGACGTCAAAGTGAAAAACACAAAGTTCTTTTTTTAAATGACTTTCTCTTTTTTTTTTAAAAAAGAGGTAAAAAAAAAAAGTTTTCCAGCCACTTTACTACAAGTTTGATTTCTGCATATTGAACGAAATTTTATAACGCGAAATCTGACTTGTTATAAAAAAAAATGGTTCCGAGGTCAAATCTGAGCATGGGACAGGAAGGGAAATTTAAGACAAGAATGGTAGCGCCATCTATTGGTAGGCTTTAGAACTAACAAATCGGTACACTTCTTCTCCAAGAGTTTTTTCTTTTGCATATTCAAAGTGGCCTATCGTTGGATCTAATAGCACGGTTCATTGAGATAACATGGAACTGTTCCTATTTTTATGTCCAGTGCCTGTATATCAAATATAACGTTCCGCAATAAATATCTCACTATTTTTACAGTTCAAATTTTACTTGTATTCTGGTATAGAAAACACCAAACAACCAGCCTATATTATTCAGGAAAGTTTTGCAGTAATGCACTATTAAAACTGTAGGTTGTTTTACCCCTTAGCGGCACTTTTTTGCACACAATGGGATAAATGGCCAGGTCACATGGACCCCGAAGGCTCAGAGAATGTTGGGGGAGGAGACCCACTGGAACGGCTGTTGGGAGACAGATGGTAGCCTCCCGTCAAGGCCATCCAGCGTGTTCTTTAACGTTGGGTTGTTTTACCTCTTAGCGGCGCTTTTTTGCACACCATGGGCTAAATGGCCAGGCCACATGGACCTCGAAGGCTCAGAGAATGTTGGGGAAGGAGACCAACTGGAACGGTTGTTGGGAGACAGATGGTAGCTTCCCGTCAAGGCCATCCAGCGTGTTCTTTAACGTTTAGTTGTTTTACCTCTGGGCGGCACTTTTTTGCACATCATGGGCTAAATTGCCAGGTCACATGGACCCCGAAGGCTCAGAGAATGTTGGGGGAGGAGACCCACTGGAACGGCTGTTGGGAGGCAGATTTTAGCCTATCGTCAAGGCCATCCAGCGTGTTCTTTAACGTGCGCAAGGTATGGCTCTCCCACACACGGGGCCACGGCTTAACGTCCCATCCGACGGACGGCGGCCTTTCCAAGCCCATCGGTGTCCCCTACTGACCGTGGGCAGGGGGGGGGGGGGATTTTGCGGAGATAAATCTCAACCCTGACCCAGTTGGGCTCGAACCTGGGAACTACAGATTGCGAACCTGGCGCGCTACCGACTGAGCCACCCATGCCCCATCTGTAGATGGGCAGCGGACGACAAAGCAAACATATTAATTCATTTCGTTTTGGAAAATGAGTTGAAAAAGGTATTTGGTAGTATGAAGAGGTAGAACTGAGGGAAGTGAATGAGAAACGAAAAACTTAATGAGGGAAGCAATGAAATTAGAAGATGAAGAAGATGAAAATGTTATGATGAAGAAGAGAGCAGAGGGATGAAGATGGAGTAGGCTGTGATGAAGAAGAAATACTGCTGATCAAGAAAGGGGTCGTGGAAGTGTTGCTACTGCGAGAAGATGCTGGGCTGAAGACGGAATCAGAGAAGAGGTAAAAATGCTAAGATGAATATGATGAGGAGGAGAAGAAGAAGAAATCAGAGAAGAGGAAGAAAATGCTAATATGAGAATGATGATGATGAAGAAGAATTCAAAGAAAAGAAAAATGCTAAGAGAAGAATAACGATGAAGAGATGTGAAGAAATGGAAATCAAGAATGGGGAAAATGCCAAGATGAAAATGATAATGAAGAGGAATAAGGATGAAGAGATTTGGTGAAGAGAAAAAATAATGTGATTGATGAAGTAGATGAATGAAGATGAAGATATTTGCTGAAGAAGAATCAAAGAAGAGGAATGAGGATGAAGAGATTTGGTGAAGAGGAATTAAAGAAGAGGAAAAATTATATGAAGGTGGAAGAAGAGGAATCAAAGAAGAGAAAATATTATATGAAAGAGGAAGAAGAGGAATGAGGATGAAGAGATTTGGTGAAGAGGAATCAAAGAAGAGAAAATATTATATGAAAGAGGAAGAAGAGGAATGAGGATGAAGAGATTTGGTGAAGAGGAATCAAAGAAGAGGAAAATTATATGAAGGAGGAAGAAGAGGAATGAGGATGAAGAGATTTGGTGAAGAGGAATCAAAGAAGAGGAAAATTTTTATGAAGGAGGAAGAGGAGGAATCAAAGAAGAGAAAAAATTATATGAAGGAGGAAGAAGAGGAATGAGGATGAAGAGATTTGGTGAAGAGGAATCAAAGAAGAGGAAATGTTATATGAAGGAGAAAGAAGAGGCAATCAAAGAAGAGAAAAAATTATGTGAAGGAGGAAGAAGAGGAATGAGGATGAAGAGATTTGGTGAAGAGGAATCAAGGAAGAGAAAAAATGCTAAGACGAGAGTGATAACGAAGAGATTGAAAAAGAAGTCAAATAAGAAGAAAAATTATATTACAGAATGATGATTAAAAGAATGATGACGAAGAGCTAAGTATGATGATAGGTGGAATAATGATGAAGAAATGTAAAGAAGTTATGAAGTCAAAGAAGAAGGATAATGCTAAGATAGGAGTAGTAAAGAATCAAATAATGAAAACAGAACTAGAAAGACTTCAAGATGAAAGATCCAGGAGGAAAGCTAGAAAGCCAGAGATAACGAATAAAGCACCGAACATTACCTGTAACGTAAACACACTCTCTCTGTGTGTGTTTCGGTTCTGTTTGTGTGCGCAGGAGCGTATTGGTTGCAGCTTCACTCTGTGACAACCATCTACCTCGAGGAATTCTCCTCCTACCTCCGACTTGCAAGTCAGGAGAAACAACTTAGTGCTGCAAATGTCATTAAAGGTAATCGATACTGCCTGGCCACCCATGTGCCATGATGACGTCACACTCCCTCCTCCTCCTCCTCCTCCTCCTCCTCCTCTCTTCTTCATCTCCGGCAAGGAGAAAACCTTGGCGACAAGAGCGAAAAGCACCTGAAGATGGTAGTCAGCGTTGTTCGAAACTTGCTAAGATGGTGGGGGGGGGGAGCCTAATAATGGACGCCAAGGTAAAGGAGATCAAAGGATTAGGCATAAAACATGAAATCGGTGGGAACAATGGTAGAAATGTCATCAGAACGATTTTCTTTGTTATATGTAGGCACGCACTGAAGTCGTGTTCTTTTACGTGAGTAAAGGAAGATGCGAATAGGAGGATGAGGATGCAAAAGAGGCTGTTTCTATGATTGGGGGAATTTTTAAAGATAACACAGAGGAAGCGTTCGCATTCGTTTTGTCTTTGAACATTCTTTTGTGTTGGAAAATAAGGCTGTTTGTTTTGGAACAGGGACAATATGACTCGTTCAAGAACTGAAATTATAATTCTTAGGGAACGAATATAGAGAAAAGATGTAAGGAAAATATTACTGCACTTTTCGCCGATATGATCAAAGCTTGTTTTAAAGGATGTAATAAAGAATTGGAATTAAAAAAACAAAACAAATATAAAAGGAGTTAGTCTAACCAGAATTCCTGTTTGCGATTGATGAAGATTATAAAGAAGTTTTTAGTTTCATTTCTGTCAAACTAGGAATAGTACACTTTTCGAATGGCAAATGTTGATGGAAGAAATTTAGTAGGAAATGCACATATGCCCTGATACATTATTTCGATGTGACAGTGTGGCACTATTGGATCAATACGAAAACAATTCAATTTCGTTTTTGCATTATGAATAATTAAAATTGGGTTGGGTTGTTTTACCTCTGAGCGGCACTTTTTTGCACACCATGGGCTAAATGGGCAGGTCACATGGACCCCGAAGGCTCAGAGAAGGTTGGGAGAGGGGGACCCACTGGAACAGCTGTTGGGAGACAGATGGTAGCCTCTCGTCAAGGCCATCCAGCGTATTCTTTAACGTTGGGTTGTTTTACCTCTGAGCGGCACTTTTTTGTACACCATGGGCTAAATGGCCAGGTCACAAGGACCCCGAAGACTCAGAGAAGATTGGGGGAGGGGACCCACTGGAACAGCTGTTGGGAGACAGATGGTAGCCTCCCGTCAAGGCCATCCAGCGTGTTCTTTAACGTTGGGTTGTTTTACCTCTGAGCGGTACTTTTTTGTACACCATGGGCTAAATGGCCAGGTCACAAGGACCCCGAAGGCTCAGAGAAGGTTGGGGGAGGGGACCCACTGGAACAGCTGTTAGGAGACAGATGGTAGCCTCCCGTCAAGGCCATCCAGCGTGTTCTTTAACGTTGGGTTGTTTTACCTCTGAGTGGCAATTTTTTGCACACCATGGGCTAAATG
Source organism: Ryuthela nishihirai (assembly GCA_038380435.1). Taxonomy (NCBI): domain Eukaryota; kingdom Metazoa; phylum Arthropoda; class Arachnida; order Araneae; family Heptathelidae; genus Ryuthela; species Ryuthela nishihirai. Next base: position 19,461 of record JAWZYU010001112.1, on the reverse strand, counting down.
GCCAGGTCACATGGACCCCGAAGGCTCAGAGAAGGTTGGGGGAGGGGACCCACTGGAACAGCTGTTGGGAGACAGATAGTAGCCTCCCGTCAAGTTTGCTGTGAACGGTAACTGCACACGCTCAATATTTCCGTGAGTGAGCCCACACGATCCAGGTCTTTGTGAGCTCACACGATCCAATGTGCTGTGAACATTAACCGCAACCGCTCCAGTTTGCTGTGAGCGGTAACTGCACACGCTCAATATTTCCGTGAGTGAGCCCACACGATCCAGGTCTTTGTGAGCTCACACGATCCAATGTGCTGTGAACATTAACCGCAACCGCTCCAGTTTGCTGTGAACGGTAACTGCACACGCTCCATATTCATTGCACACCATGGGCTAAATGGCCAGGTCACATGGACCCCGAAGGCTCAGAGAAGGTTGGGGGAGGGGACCCACTGGAACAGCTGTTGGGAGACAGATAGTAGCCTCCCGTCAAGTTTGCTGTGAACGGTAACTGCACACGCTCAATATTTCCGTGAGTGAGCCCACACGATCCAGGTCTTTGTGAGCTCACACGATCCAATGTGCTGTGAACATTAACCGCAACCGCTCCAGTTTGCTGTGAGCGGTAACTGCACACGCTCAATATTTCCGTGAGTGAGCCCACACGATCCAGGTCTTTGTGAGCTCACACGATCCAATGTGCTGTGAACATTAACCGCAACCGCTCCAGTTTGCTGTGAACGGTAACTGCACACGCTCCATATTCATTGCATTATATATTCACACGCATTATACATATTAAAAAAATATCCGAACACTACGGTCGATTACAAAATTCAGAAAAAATATAAGGCAACGATTTTTTTTTTAGAAATCAGTGATCTGCCAACCTTCGTGTCACGTGACACAAAGGTTGCCAGATCACTGATTTCTAAAAAAAAAATCGTTGCCATATATTTTTTCTTAATTCTGAAATCAACCGTAGTGTTCGGATATTTTTTTTTGAGCGAGTTTACACATTTTGGAAAATATTCAGCTTTAAAATCAGATTCCTGTTGCCAATCACGAAAACTCTTTAATATTTTGGCGGACGGTGTATAAATGTATCTCCTAATGTGCTGATAATTCTTGACAAGCATCTCGACACAAAACACCAGTCGTTCAGTTTCACGAGCCGAACATCACCTTAAATTTCAATGCAAAGTTCCAAGAAGCATTCCTCGTCTTCCATCATGTAAAACGAAGACGGTGAAGCTGCTTTAACCACAAGCTCAGCTTCTCCAGTGGCAACTTGTGCATCGATTTTAAGACCCCCTCATTGGCGAGGAAGTCTTATTGAAAATTGATGAGCTCGTTGCAGACCAGATTACGGCTCGCTGATGATGCCAACCACCGCCGATGTTCAACGGAAGTACACGAGCTTCAAGATCGTGCAGGCATTCAAATTTGCATCTGCATCGCTGGGCTCTTGTTTCAGTATAAATTTTGTATCAACGTATGAACGCTAATTGACATCGTGTGCGCTGTTACTGTTCCCTTAAACTGACAGAATGTTCCGTGTAAATAAACATTAAATTGGCCCATCCTCATGCAACGCTGCTTCTTATTTTCTGTTCCAAGACGAATAGTTTTTTTTCCACTTCTTGACTGGAACTTGTCGATATCGTAGACGAAGCAAATGTTGCAGATAATGTTCTTAATTAAAAAATCTGTATTGTCTCTTTTAACGCTTTGGTGTTCTTGGCCCTCCTTAAATCGATGACTCTGTGTTCAATAACCTATTAGTGTGGTTCTTGAATCTAACAAACGATATATTGTTCGATTCTTTACACCAACACCTGGGAATCTTACTCAGCTGTGGTTGAATTTTCTAAGCATAAATCTCAGAAAGGTAATTGCTTTGCTTTTGTTGGAATCTTCAAACTTTTAGTGTTTGATTGGTTGGTTGGTTGTTTTACCTCTGAGCGGCACCTTTTTTGAACACAATGGGCTAAATGACCAGGTTGGGTTGTTTTACCTCTGAGCGGCACTTTTTTGCACACCATGGGCTAAATGGCCAGGTCACATGGACCCCGAAGGCTCAGAGAAGGTTGGTGGAGGGGACTCACTGGAACGGCTGTTGGGAGACAGATGGTAGCCTCCCGTCAAGGCCATCCAGCGTGTTCTTTAACGTGCACAGGGTATGGCTCTCCCGCACACGGGGCCACGGCTTAACGTCCCATCCGACGGACGGCGGCCTTTCCAAGCCCATCGGTGTCCCCTACTGACCGTGGGCAGGGCGGGGAATTTTGCGGAGATAAATCTCAACGCTGACCCAGCTGGGACTCGAACCTGGGAACTACAGATTACGAGCCTGGCGCGCTACCGACTGAGCAACCCCCGCCCCTAAATGACCAGGTCATAAGGACCCCGAAGGCTCAGAGAAGGTTAGAGGAGGGGACCCACTAGAACAGCTCTTGGGAGACAGAGGGTAGCCTCCAGTCTAGGCTATCCAGCGTGTTCTTTAACGTTCACAGGGTATGGCTCTACCGCACACGGGGCCACTGCTTAACGTCCCACCCGACGGACGGCGGCCTTTCCAAGCCCATCAGTTCCCCTACTGACCGTGGGCAGGACGGGGAATTTTGCGGAGATAAATCTCAACGCTGACCCAGCTGGGACTCGAACCTGGAAACTGCAAATTACGAGCCTGGCGTGCTACCGACTGAGTCCTCCCCGTGTGCCGGGGAACCATACCCGGTACATGTTAGAGAATACGCTGGATGGCCTTGACGGGTGGCGACCACATTATCCTAACAGCTATCCAGTGGATCCCCTTCCTCAACATTCTCTGAACCATTGGGGTTCTTGTGACCTAGCCATTTGGGAAGAAATTTTATAAAGTGATTCGGTTTCATTGCCTCCTAGTTCGAATTGTTCCTTGGAATCTGATCATAGATTTTTTTCCATTGTGTGCAAAAAAAGTGCCGCTCATAAACAACAGAACTCACATCGTAAATTATTCTTCATCACTCCTCATCTTTCCCACCATCTGTGACCAAAAAAAAAAAAGCATCAGGAAGAGTTAAAGATGAGGAAAAGGATGAAGAAAGGAAACTAAAAACGTTGCACAACGCACAAAACGCCGCCATCCTGAAAACTTCCAGCCAACGACACAAACAAACACCAAAAACATTTGTTTTCAATGCTTATCTGGAAAGCTACTCTCCTTAGGGATGTGGTTGGGCCTTTCTCAGAAACTGGACCTATCAGACAAGTAAAATATGGGTGGTTGGTTGAATTGCTGATATGGGTAGCAAGAAGAGAATAAATCAGCGCTCCTCAGAGACGGGATGCGTTTGGAGAATACCGATAGCTAATGTTACAACCGTCTTTGGTTCATATTTCCAGGAGAATAGTGTGTCTTACGCGAACTATTAGTATGGCAAGACGCTAGACAGAATTGTGGGATGCTGAAAAGGAAGAAAGAGGAAAAGATTTGCAGGATGTCTGTGTGATAAATTTTTGCAGATCTATGTTTCAATCACACTAGGAGGAATGCCGAAATTATTTTATTTCTAGAGAGAGAGAGAATGAAAATTGTTTCTGTTTTGTGATCTTTGAAAAGAATGATTTAATTTTTCGAGTTCTTGTTTAAAAAAAATGAATTAAGGTTTGGAAGAAAATAATCTTTTATGAAACAGGAAATGAAAGTTTTTTCCTTGATTAATATTTTCCCTGAAAAAATTCCAGTGGAAGATAGATGAAATCGATGATGTTTCTAACTTTAGAAATATTTTCTGGGGTTTTTTTTTTCTGTGTATGTGTATGTTGGTTTGAGCTTTTCTCTGTAGCGGGTTGGGTTGTTTTACCTCTGAGCGGCACTTTTTTGCACACCATGGGCTAAATGGCCAGGTCACATGGACCCCGAAGGCTCAGAGAAGGTTGGGGGAGGGGACCCACTGGAACAGCTGTTGTGAGACAGATGGTAGCCTCCCGTCAAGGCCATCCAGCGTGTTCTTTAACGTTGGGTTGTTTTACCTCTGAGCGGCACTTTTTTGCACACCATGGGCTAAATGGCCAGGTCACATGGACCCCGAAGGCTCAGAGAAGGTTGGGGGAGGGGACCCACTGGAACAGCTGTTGGGAGACAGATGGTAGCCTCCCGTCAAGGCCATCCAGCGTGTTCTTTAACGTTGGGTTGTTTTACCTCTGAGCGGCACTTTTTTGCACACCATGGGCTAAATGGCCAGGTCACATGGACCCCGAAGGCTCAGAGAAGGTTGGGGGAGGGGACCCACTGTAACAGCTGTTGGGAGACAGATGGTAGCCTCCCGTCAAGGCCATCCAGCGTGTTCTTTAACGTTGGGTTGTTTTACCTCTGAGCGGCACTTTTTTGCACACCATGGGCTAAATAGCCAGGTCACATGGACCCCGAAGGCTCAGAGAAGGTTGGGGGAGGGGACCCACTGGAACAGTTGTTGGGAGACAGATGGTAGCCTGCCGTCAAAGCCATCCAGCGTGTTCTTTAACGTTGGGTTGTTTTACCTCTGAGCGGCACTTTTTTGCACACCATGGGCTAAATGGCCAGGTCACATGGACCCCGAAGGCTCAGAGAAGGTTGGGGGAGGGGACCCACTGGAACAGTTGTTGGGAGACAGATGGTAGCCTCCCGTCAAGGCCATCCAGCGTGTTCTTTAACGTTGGGTTGTTTTACCTCTGAGCGGCACTTTTTTGCACACCATGGGCTAAATGGCCAGGTCACATAGACCCCGAAGGCTCAGAGAAGGTTGGTGGAAGGGACCCACTGGAACAGCGGTTGGGAGACAGATGGTAGCCTCCCGTCAAGGCCATCCATCGTGTTCTTTAACGTTGGGTTGTTTTACCTCTGAGCGGCACTTTTTTGCACACCATGGGCTAAATGGCCAGGTCACAAGGACCCCGAAGGCTCAGAGAAGGTAGGGGGAGGGGACCCACTGGAACGGCTGTCGAAAAAAAAAACCGTTGCCAGATATTTTTTCTGAATTCTGTAATCAACCAAGTGTTCGGATACGTTTTTGAGCGATAGTACGTGAAGCTTAAAAGGTTGAGAACCACCGCTCTACTCAAATTTTCATCTTTTGATATCAGTTGCGTTCTAATTCATTCGTGACATTCACACTACGTGCTGTCTCGTGTCTCGTAGAGCACGCTTTCATTATTTCACGCTCTAAGTCCGCTTCAATAAATAAATTTTTTTCACTCTGCAGCTGAACATCTATTTTCTTAAAAAATTCAAGCATTCTTCAACTGATGGATTTTTACAGGAAACTCTTGATAATATAGGAAGATTATAATTGGCTATGACCTTACATTCTCTGGCAAATAAATCCCTTTGTACTTCTAGCTAGAAATTGAATACTTGGTACAACAACTACTGTTCCTAATGCCTTTATGTGCATTAGAGACTAGTATGCTGTAATGAGAGATCATCGCGATGAGGAACTCTCTCGGGAGTAATACCAACTCTAATCCTTAATGTAATCCTTGCAAACAAGTTCTGTTAGAATTTCAGCTAGTCACTGTTAATGATATTATCTCCTACTCCTATGGAGTTGCTGACAAAACTTCAAATAAGTTAAATAGCTGTTTTTGAACATATTTTCCTGAAGCTTTCTCGACTTCACCTTTAAGGTAGAAATTTAAAGTGTGTAATGAAATGATTTTTGATGTGCAATGATCGTTTGTACAGATCACTTCGCCATATGCGCATTGGCTCTGTAATACGACTAATTGATCTACGTTAATTTGATTAATTCGTGTAAAGTCTAGAATTTGATGTTGTTATGAATGTGTTTGAGTGTCTAAGTTTGTAAAGTTTTAGTTGCCTTTGTAAAGTTTTAGACTTCATGCTGGAAATTTAAACACAAGGGACTTTAAAAAAAGAAAACAAAAATCGAGAGTTGGGTTTTGGGTTGTTTTACCTCTGAGCGGCACTTTTTTGCACACAATGGGCTAAATGGCCAGGTCATATGGACCCCGAAGACTCAGAGAAGGTTGGGGGAGGGGACCCACTGGAACAGCTGTTGGGATACAGATGGTAGTCTCCCGTCAAGGCCATCCAGTGTGTTATTTAACTTTGGGTTGTTTTACCTTTGAGAGGCACTTTTTTGCACACCATGAGATAAATGGCCAGGTCACATGGACCCCGAAGGCTCAGAGATGGTTGGGGGAAGGGACCCACTGGAACAGCTGTTGGGAGACAGATGGTAGTCTCCCGTCAAGGCCATCCAGTGTGTTATTTAACTTTGGGTTGTTTTACCTCTGAGAGGCATTTTTTGCACACCATGAGATAAATGGCCAGGTCACATGGACCCCGAAGGCCATTGAAGGTTGGGGGAATGGACCCACTGGAACAGCTGTTGGGAGACAGATGGTATCCTCCCGTCAAGGCCATCCAGTGTGTTATTTAACTTTGGGTTGTTTTACTTCTGAGAGGCACTTTTTTGCACACCATGAGATAAATGGCGAGGTCACATGGACCCCGAAGATTCAGAGAAGGTTGGGGGAGGGAACCCACTGGAACAGCTGTTGGGAGACAGATGGTAGCCTCCCGTCAAGGCCATCCAGCGTGTTCTTTAACGTTGAGTTGTTTTATCTCTCAGCGGCACTTTTTTGCAAACCATGGGCTAAATGGCGAGGTCACATGGACCCCGAAGGCTCAGAGAAGGTTAGGGGAGGGAACCCACTGGAACAGCTGTTCGAAGACAGATGGTAGCCTCCCTTCAAGGCCATCCAGTGTGTTCTTTAGAGTTGGGTTGTTTTACCTCTGAGCGGCACTTTTTTGTACACCGTGGGCTAAATGGCCAGGTCACATGACCCCGAAGTCTCAGAGAAGGTTGGGGGAAGGGACCCACTGGAGCAGCGGTTGGGAGACAGATGGTAGCCTCCCGTCAAGGCCATCCAGCGTGTTCTTTAACGTTGGGTTGTTTTACCTCTGAGCGGCACTTTTTTGCACACCATGGGCTAAATGGCCAGGTCACATGGACCCCGAAGGCTCAGAGAAGGTTGGTGGAGGGGACCCACTGGAACAGCTGTTGGGAGACAGATGGTAGCCTCCAGTCAAGGCCATCCAGTGTGTTCTTTAACGTGCACAGAATATGTCTCTCCCGCACACGGGGCCACGGCTTAACGTCTCATCCGACGGACGAAAATTCGTGTCACGTGACACAAAGGTTGCCAAATCGCTAATTTCTAAAAAAATCGTTGCCAAATATTTTTTCATAATTCTGTAATCAACCATAGTATTGGGATATTTTTTTCAGCGACTGTACTTATAAGAAAAGTATTCGTATTAAACGTTTTTTTTTTTCAAATAATAAATCTGAGTTATTATTAAAGAAAGAAAGGCACTCTTACATTGATTAGCAAAAAAATAAAAAAAAAATAAAAAAAATAAAAAGAACCCTTTTATGAATATAAATAAAACAAAACATTAAAGCCATCACTGATACTTAATAAAAGAAATATCATTAAAAAAGCAATCCCACAGTAGGAAATACGAAATATCATAAACCCGAAAACATTCTGAGACCGAATTCATGTATTTCGTGAAATCCAAAGAAATATCTAAGTAGCGCTTTGAGTATTAGATCCAAAACGCATCCTTTTTCCTCTGCTCTCTTTCACTAAGAAAAACCATTTCTGTAAAATGCCCTCTCAACACATCATTACAAGCAAACCCACATCGACCACCCTTTATGTACCAGAACCGATGCGGATTTCATTTTTTTTTTATTCTCAACGAAAGAAAACATTTTTTTTTTACTTTTCTGAAAATCTCAACACTAAACGAGAATCAAATACCGTCTGAACTCGCTCACAAAAGAGGACCACGACATACTAGGATCGGTGTGAGTGCTACTGTTAAAAAAGCAAAAATCATCTCAAGCCTCCCTATCTCGGTGTCCCGAACTTCCTCATTTCCTCTTGCTCTCCTTTACTTCCATCTTGTCCTTAAGAGCATCTCTATAACCCCTCAGGGAGAAAAAAAGTCACTCTTTCTAAAATATCCCGTCACTTCAAGGTGCTTTCCAAACACTAGTGACGGCTTTGAATCGACCCCCACCCCCTCCCCGTTGCTTTCGTCTCACAACTTTACTCTCTCCTTCCACATCTGCCAACCAGCCCGCGACGCTACCTTGTACATATCCCCCTCGTTCATCCTACGCATCCACCAGCATTTCTTTCCTCCCATCCTGCACTTATCCTAGACGTTGATCAGGCATTTGTGAGACTTGGGGCTGACGTAGATAACTCTCTGTACGTTCTCCAGATGTGTTCTATAAGAGTCTTATCTTCAGCCTTAGGGAAGCTCAACGAATGGCTTAAACTATACGTGGGACATTTTCTAAGCTCCTTTTTGCTGGACACCTTTTCCTGCTGCGTTTTGTATTGCTGCATCAATAAGTGCAATAGCGTTCACAAGCTTACCTTTGTAACGTCGTCAGTCCCTGAGTTCTTTCTATCTTTCGTTTTTTTTTTCTCTTTCTTTCACTTCTTTTTCTCGCTCTCTAAGATTCCCTTTATTATTGTTTCTTTTTTTTTATTATTCATCCAGTTTTTCTTTTTCGGAAGTTTTCTGGTATGTTTTTTTTTTATTTTTTTGGTGTTCTCATCCAACCTCTACATGGGTGATCTTGCTGTTCCTTTCAGAATGGTGGAGAAACAGGATGTTGAAAGAGGCAAGAGCACAGAAAAATAAGAATGTCAGATGCTGAATTGATACTCGATGCTCAGACCTGTGGTGTGTTTCTCTCTTTGTCTTGGTGAAAGATTTAGTTGGAAAGAAAGCTAGGACAAAAGCTTTCCCTCACTTTGTTCCATCGAAAGCTTTCTTCCCAAATTTATATAACTTCTTGGAAGCACTGAAAAAATTTCTGTTCCATTTTTCTTATTGTTTTCATATTTTTCTCTTAAGCACAAAGAAAATGAACACGAAAATCCACGTACAGTCGCTCAAAAAAGTATCCGAACACTACGGTTGATTGCAGAATTCAGAAAAAATATCTGGCAACGATTTTTTTTAGAAATTAGTGATTTGGCAACCTTCGTGTCACGTGACACGAAGGTTGCCAAATCACTAATTTCTAAAAAAAGAAATCAAGGATATATACAGTCGCTCAAAAAAGTATCCGAACACTACGGTTGATTGCAGAATTCAGAAAAAATATCTGGCAACGATTTTTTTAGAAATCAGTGATCTGGCAACCTTCGTGTCACGTGACACGAAGGTTGCCAAATCACTAATTTCTAAAAAAAGAAATCAAGGATATATACAGTCGCTCAAAAAAGTATCCGAACACTACGGTTGATTGCAGAATTCAGAAAAAATATCTGGCAACGATTTTTTTAGAAATTAGTAATCTGGCAACCTTCGTGTCACGTGACACGAAGGTTGCCAAATCACTAATTTCTAAAAAAAATCGTTGCCAGATATTTTTTCTGAATTCTGCAATCAACCGTAGTGTTCGGATACTTTTTTGAGCGACTGTACACTGCACGAATTTATTTTTCAAGCATATTTAACCTGAGAAATTGTTGATGCACTTGACCATTGATTTAGACTTATTTCCGCTAAATTCCCACAATGCACTCAGCCATAAAAGGGGCACCAATGGGCTTTGAAACGCCACCGTCCGTCGGATGGAGCGTTAAGCCGTAGGCCCATGTATGGTAGAGCCATACCCTGTGCACGTTAAAGAATCCACTGGATGGCCTTGACCCCTTGATTTAAAGAACACACGCGAGGCTACCATCCTAACAGCTGTCCCAATGGGTCTCCTCCCCCAACCTTCTCTGAGCCTTCGGGGTCCTTGTGACCTGGCCATTTAGCCCATTGTGGTCAGAAAAGTGCCCTCGGAGATTGGGTTGTTTTACCTCTGAGCGGCACTTTTTTTTCACACCATGGGCTAAATGGGCAGGTCATATGAACCTAAATGCTCAGAGAAGGTTGGGGGAGGGGACCCACTGGAACAGTTGTTGAGAGGCAGTAGTAACTTCCCGTCAAGGCCATCCAGTGTGTCCTTTAACGTGCATAGAGTATGCTCTCCAACACACGGGGCCACGGCTTAACGTCCCATCCGACGGACGGCGGCCTTTCCAAACCCATCGGTGTCCCCTACTGACCGTGGGCAAGGCGGGGAATTTTGCGGAGATAAATCTCAACGCTGACCCAGCTGGGACTCGAACCTGGGAATTACAGATTACGAGCTTGGCGCGCTACCGACTGAGCCACCCCACCCTCGGAAGTAAAACAGCAAAACTCTGTAACAATATCAATCCCATCGGTGTCCTCTACTGACCGTGGGCAAGGCGGGGAATTTTGCGGAGATAAATCTCAACGCTGACCCAGCTGGGACTCGAACCTGGGAAGTACAGATTACGAGCTTGGCGCGCTACCGACTGAGTCACCCCACCCTCGGAAGTAAAACAGCAAAACTCTGTAACAATATCAATCCCATCGGTGTCCTCTACTGACCGTGGGCAAGGCGGGGAATTTTGCGGAGATAAATCTCAACGCTGACCCAGCTGGGACTCGAACCTGGGAACTACAGATTACGAGCTTGGCGCGCTACCGACTGAGTCACCCCACCCTCGGAAGTAAAACAGCAAAACTCTGTAACAATATCAATCCCATCGGTGTCCTCTACTGACCGTGGGCAAGGCGGGGAATTTTGCGGAGATAAATCTCAACGCTGACCCAACTGGGACTCGAACCTGGGAAGTACAGATTACGAGCTTGGCGCGCTACCGACTGAGCCACCCCACCCTCGGAAGTAAAACAGCAAAACTCTGTAACAATATCAATCCCATCGGTGTCCTCTACTGACCGTGGGCAAGGCGGGGAATTTTGCGGAGATAAATCTCAACGCTGACCCAACTGGGACTCGAACCTGGGAACTACAGATTACGAGCTTGGCGCGCTACCGACTGAGTCACCCCACCCTCGGAAGTAAAACAGCAAAACTCTGTAACAATATCAATCCCATCGGTGTCCTCTACTGACCGTGGGCAAGGCGGGGAATTTTGCGGAGATAAATCTCAACGCTGACCCAACTGGGACTCGAACCTGGGAAGTACAGATTACGAGCTTGGCGCGCTACCGACTGAGCCACCCCACCCTCGGAAGTAAAACAGCAAAACTCTGTAACAATATCAATCCCATCGGTGTCCTCTACTGACCGTGGGCAAGGCGGGGAATTTTGCGGAGATAAATCTCAACGCTGACCCAACTGGGACTCGAACCTGGGAACTACAGATTACGAGCTTGGCGCGCTACCGACTGAGTCACCCCACCCTCGGAAGTAAAACAGCAAAACTCTGTAACAATATCAATCCCATCGGTGTCCTCTACTGACCGTGGGCAAGGCGGGGAATTTTGCGGAGATAAATCTCAACGCTGACCCAGCTGGGACTGGAACCTGGGAATTACAGATTACGAGCTTGGCGCGCTACCGACTGAGCCACCCCACCCTCGGAAGTAAAATAGAAAAACTCTGTAACAATATCAATCCCATCGGTGTCCTCTACTGACCGTGGGCAAGGCGGGGAATTTTGCGGAGATAAATCTCAACGCTGACCCAACTGGGACTCGAACCTGGGAACTACAGATTACGAGCTTGGCGCGCTACCGACTGAGTCACCCCACCCTCGGAAGTAAAACAGCAAAACTCTGTAACAATATCAATCCCATCGGTGTCCTCTACTGACCGTGGGCAAGGCGGGGAATTTTGCGGAGATAAATCTCAACGCTGACCCAGCTGGGACTGGAACCTGAGAAGTACAGATTACGAGCTTGGCGCGCTACCGACTGAGTCACCCCACCCTCGGAAGTAAAACAGCAAAACTCTGTAACAATATCAATCCCATCGGTGTCCTCTACTGACCGTGGGCAAAGCGGGGAATTTTGCGGAGATAAATCTCAACGCTGACCCAGCTGGGACTCGAACCTGAGAAGTACAGATTACGAGCTTGGCGCGCTACCGACTGAGTCACCCCACCCTCGGAAGTAAAACAGCAAAACTCTGTAACAATATCAATCCCATCGGTGTCCTCTACTGACCGTGGGCAAAGCGGGGAATTTTGCGGAGATAAATCTCAACGCTGACCCAGCTGGGACTCGAACCTGGGAATTACAGATTACGAGCTTGGCGCGCTACCGACTGAGCCACCCCACCCTCGGAAGTAAAACAGCAAAACTCTGTAACAATATCAATCCCATCGGTGTCCTCTACTGACCGTGGGCAAGGCGGGGAATTTTGCGGAGATAAATCTCAACGCTGACCCAGCTGGGACTCGAACCTGGGAATTACAGATTACGAGCTTGGCGCGCTACCGACTGAGCCACCCCACCCTCGGAAGTAAAACAGCAAAACTCTGTAACAATATCAATCCCATCGGTGTCCTCTACTGACCGTGGGCAAGGCGGGGAATTTTGCGGAGATAAATCTCAACGCTGACCCAGCTGGGACTCGAACCTGGGAATTACAGATTACGAGCTTGGCGCGCTACCGACTGAGCCACCCCACCCTCGGAAGTAAAACAGCAAAACTCTGTAACAATATCAATCCCATCGGTGTCCTCTACTGACCGTGGGCAAGGCGGGGAATTTTGCGGAGATAAATCTCAACGCTGACCCAGCTGGGACTCGAACCTGGGAATTACAGATTACGAGCTTGGCGCGCTACCGACTGAGCCACCCCACCCTCGGAAGTAAAACAGCAAAACTCTGTAACAATATCAATCCCATCGGTGTCCTCTACTGACCGTGGGCAAGGCGGGGAATTTTGCGGAGATAAATCTCAACGCTGACCCAGCTGGGACTCGAACCTGGGAATTACAGATTACGAGCTTGGCGCGCTACCGACTGAGCCACCCCACCCTCGGAAGTAAAACAGCAAAACTCTGTAACAATATCAATCCCATCGGTGTCCTCTACTGACCGTGGGCAAGGCGGGGAATTTTGCGGAGATAAATCTCAACGCTGACCCAACTGGGACTCGAACCTGGGAAGTACAGATTACGAGCTTGGCGCGCTACCGACTGAGCCACCCCACCCTCGGAAGTAAAACAGCAAAACTCTGTAACAATATCAATCCCATCGGTGTCCTCTACTGACCGTGGGCAAGGCGGGGAATTTTGCGGAGATAAATCTCAACGCTGACCCAGCTGGGACTGGAACCTGAGAAGTACAGATTACGAGCTTGGCGCGCTACCGACTGAGTCACCCCACCCTCGGAAGTAAAACAGCAAAACTCTGTAACAATATCAATCCCATCGGTGTCCTCTACTGACCGTGGGCAAAGCGGGGAATTTTGCGGAGATAAATCTCAACGCTGACCCAGCTGGGACTCGAACCTGGGAATTACAGATTACGAGCTTGGCGCGCTACCGACTGAGCCACCCCACCCTCGGAAGTAAAACAGCAAAACTCTGTAACAATATCAATCCCATCGGTGTCCTCTACTGACCGTGGGCAAGGCGGGGAATTTTGCGGAGATAAATCTCAACGCTGACCCAGCTGGGACTCGAACCTGGGAATTACAGATTACGAGCTTGGCGCGCTACCGACTGAGCCACCCCACCCTCGGAAGTAAAACAGCAAAACTCTGTAACAATATCAATCCCATCGGTGTCCTCTACTGACCGTGGGCAAGGCGGGGAATTTTGCGGAGATAAATCTCAACGCTGACCCAACTGGGACTCGAACCTGGGAAGTACAGATTACGAGCTTGGCGCGCTACCGACTGAGCCACCCCACCCTCGGAAGTAAAACAGCAAAACTCTGTAACAATATCAATCCCATCGGTGTCCTCTACTGACCGTGGGCAAGGCGGGGAATTTTGCGGAGATAAATCTCAACGCTGACCCAACTGGGACTCGAACCTGGGAACTACAGATTACGAGCTTGGCGCGCTACCGACTGAGCCACCCCACCCTCGGAAGTAAAACAGCAAAACTCTGTAACAATATCAATCCCATCGGTGTCCTCTACTGACCGTGGGCAAGGCGGGGAATTTTGCGGAGATAAATCTCAACGCTGACCCAGCTGGGACTCGAACCTGGGAACTACAGATTATGAGCTTGGCGCGCTACCGACTGAGCCACCCCACCCTCGGAAGTAAAACAGCAAAACTCTGTAACAATATCAATCCCATCTGTGTCCTCTACTGACCGTGGGCAAGGCGGGGAATTTTGCGGAGATAAATCTCAACGCTGACCCAGCTGGGACTGGAACCTGAGAAGTACAGATTACGAGCTTGGCGCGCTACCGACTGAGTCACCCCACCCTCGGAAGTAAAACAGCAAAACTCTGTAACAATATCAATCCCATCGGTGTCCTCTACTGACCGTGGGCAAAGCGGGGAATTTTGCGGAGATAAATCTCAACGCTGACCCAGCTGGGACTCGAACCTGAGAAGTACAGATTACGAGCTTGGCGCGCTACCGACTGAGTCACCCCACCCTCGGAAGTAAAACAGCAAAACTCTGTAACAATATCAATCCCATCGGTGTCCTCTACTGACCGTGGGCAAAGCGGGGAATTTTGCGGAGATAAATCTCAACGCTGACCCAGCTGGGACTCGAACCTGGGAATTACAGATTACGAGCTTGGCGCGCTACCGACTGAGCCACCCCACCCTCGGAAGTAAAACAGCAAAACTCTGTAACAATATCAATCCCATCGGTGTCCTCTACTGACCGTGGGCAAGGCGGGGAATTTTGCGGAGATAAATCTCAACGCTGACCCAGCTGGGACTGGAACCTGAGAAGTACAGATTACGAGCTTGGCGCGCTACCGACTGAGTCACCCCACCCTCGGAAGTAAAACAGCAAAACTCTGTAACAATATCAATCCCATCGGTGTCCTCTACTGACCGTGGGCAAAGCGGAGAATTTTGCGGAGATAAATCTCAACGCTGACCCAGCTGGGACTCGAACCTGGGAACTACAGATTACGAGCTTGGCGCGCTACCGACTGAGTCACCCCACCCTCGGAAGTAAAACAGCAAAATTCTGTAACAATATCAATCCCATCGGTGTCCTCTACTGACCGTGGGCAAGGCGGGGAATTTTGCGGAGATAAATCTCAACGCTGACCCAACTGGGACTCGAACCTGGGAAGTACAGATTACGAGCTTGGCGCGCTACCAACTGAGCCACCCCACCCTCGCAAGTAAAACAACAAAACTCTGTAACAATATCTCCTCAAACTGTGATAAAATGCTTCATTTCAACGAAAAATAACCTAACCTTGAAACAGAAAACAACCATTGTGTTTTTCTTTTTTCCATAGAACTGAGACTAGCAGAATAGAAACAAAGACAACTTTTCTACTCATGAATGAAACACGGGAAAATAAAAACACCAGAAAAATAAGTAAGAAAAATCCCCCACTTTTTAGTTTCGTGTGCAAAGCCATCTCTCCCCAGTGTGGGAAGTATTCCACACCTTTCGCTATACCAGCAGCCACCTACTTCAAGTATCACAGACACAATCCCTTTTACGAAGTTTCCTTGTAGTCAACCATCAACCATTCGCACAGTTCTTGCCTCTCTGATCCTCCTCCGCATCTCGAGTGAGATGAGGTGGCTTACACGCCTCATCTTCCATTCTAAATCTCAGCATTTGACACTGGATTTCAAGAGAAACCCGCTCCTCGTTCCCCCAGGTTGCTCGTCTACGAGGAACACTCACACGGCTAGAGAAAAAGCTGCTATTTGCGTTGGGGTTTCTGTCTCCTAAGCTCCTTTCCAACGTCTGAGAATGTGTCAGATTTATTTAAATCAATGTCCGATATCGCTGGAATGGGAGAACACAGGGAGAGCAGCGTCGTGTTTGTCAGCGTAGCGTTCGCCTTTCTCACGAGAAATGATGAACTGACATCACATCCGGATGAATGGTGGAAAAAGAAGGCAACAGTGAGACTACAGAGGCAAAGAGTAGTATCATTTTTTTTTTTTCTTTTCTTTTTTTTTTTTTTGGGGGGGGGGTGGAAGATTCGATTATTTATTTTCCTTCTGGTTTCGAAAACGTTGATGTACCATCATCAGGTTGGGTTGTTTGGGTTGTTTTACCTCTGAGCGGCACTTTTTTGCCCGAAGACCCCGAAGACTCAGAGAAGGTTGGGGGAAGGGACCCACTAGAACAGCTGTTGAGAGACAGATGGTAGCCTCCCGTCAAGGCCATCCAGCATGTTCTTTAACGTTGGGTTGTTTTACCTCTGAGCTGCACTTTTTGCACACAATGGGCTAAATGGCCAGGTCATATTGACCCCAAAGACTCAGAGAAGGTTGGGGGAGGGGACCCACTGGAACAGCTATTGGGAGACAGATGGTAGCCTCCCGTCAAGGCCATCCAGCGTGCACATTTTACGTGTACAGGGTATGGATCTCCCTCACACGGTGCCACGGCTTAACGTCCCATCCGACGGACGGCGGCCTTTCCAAGCCCATCGGTGTCCCCTACTGACCGTGGGCAGGGCGGAAAGTTTTGGGAGATAAATCTCAACGCTGACCCAGCTGGGACTCGAACCTGGGAAACCATCATCAGGGTTGTGTTGTTTCGCCTTTGAGCGGTACTTTTGTGCACATAATGAAGCGTCGTAATGATCAAGTCGTAAAGACCCCAAGGGTTCAGGGAATGTTAAACCACTGGACAGTTGTTTAAGAAGCCGTTATAACTTCCCGTTAAGCCCATTCAGCGCGTGCTGCCCTAATCTCTGAGTCCTCATAATTTTCAACCCTCTTCTTTTTTATTTCACTTCATTGAACATGAACCTCTTCTTTTTGAAACTTCATTCTCTCAATCCTCATTTCTCTGATAACTCAGGTCTAATCTCTCTGATCTCTCATTTGTTCAGTACTCATCTGTCTGATCCCTTATACGCTAGGTCATCTCTCTAAACACTCATTCTGTCAGTTCTCATTTCTCTGATCTCTCCCTGTCTCAGTTCTCATCTCTCTGATCCCTCATTCGCTCGGTCCTCATCTATCTGATCATTCATTTCTCTGTTCTTATCTCTCTGATACCTCTTCATGTCAGTTCTAATCTCTTCGATCCCAAGTCATCTCAGTTCTGATCTCTTCGATCCCAAGATATCTCAGTTCTGATCTCTTCGATCCCAAGATATCTCAGTTCTAATCTCTTCGATCCCAAGACATCTCAGTTCTAATATCTTCGATCCCAAGTCATCTCAGTTCTAATCTCTTCGATCCCAAGTCATCTCAGTCTAATCTCTTCGATCCCAAGTCATCTCAGTTCTAATCTCTTCGATCCCAAGTCATCTCAATTCTAATCTCTTCGATCCCAAGTCATCTCAATTCTGATCTCTTCGATCCCAAGTCATCTCAGTTCTGATCTCTTCGATCCCAAGTCATCTCAGTTCTAATCTCTTCGATCCCAAGACATCTCAGCTCTAATCTCTTCGATCCCAAGTCATCTCAGTTCTAATATCTTCGATCCCAAGTCATCTCAGTTCTAATATCTTCGATCCCAAGTCATCTCAGTTCTGATCTGTCCGATCCCAAGTCATCTCAGTTCTAATCTCTTCGATCCCAAGTCATCTCAGTTCTAATCTCTTCGATCCCAAGTCATCTCAGTTCTAATCTCTTTGATTATCCACTTGCTTATATGATGTGTATAAACGCAATTGATTAGTTATTTCCTTTCCAATATTCATTTGATTATTTCGTATCAATATTTCATTCTCTCAGTTCTCATCTATCTCGGTTCTTAATCCTCTCATCATTCATTTGCTTATTCCACGCCAAAGAGTGATTGGAATCCGAACGAATGAGGGATCAGAGAGATGAGAGATGAGAAAATGAGAGATTAGAGAAATGAGGATTGAAATATTAACCCCAGACTATTGCAGTGCTTAGAGAACCTGATTTATATGCCAATGTCATGTCCTTGTGTAAGTGCTTGTATGTTGTACGTGAAACCAACACAATATGAAAGCCTACAGGTTATGCTTTAAAGCAGGGGTTCTCAACGTGGGGTACGCGGTAAAATTTTTTGGGGTACGCCATGAGAGCTGTTGGCATTATTATACTATAACTATAGTTTTATCTTTCTACATAAGGGGTACGCCAGTTACATACACATATCCAGGGGGTACGTGAATCTTAAGAAGAATTAATCATACTTAAGATTGGATTGGGTTGTTTTACCTCTGAGTGGCACACCATGGGTTAAATGGCCAGGTCACATGGACCCCGAAGTCATGGACCCCCGAAGTCAGGTCACATGGACCCCCGAAGTCAGGTCACATGGACCCGTTTTTTGCACACCATGGGCTAAATGGCCAGGTCACATGGACCCCGAAGGCTCAGAGAAGGCTGGGGGAGGGTTGGGTTGTTTTACCTCTGAGCGGCACTTTTTTGCACACCATGGGCTAAATGGCCAGGTCACATGAACCCCGAAGGCTCAGAGAAGGTTGGGGGAGGGTTGGGTTGGGTTGTTTTACCTCTGAGCGGCACTTTTTTGCACACCATGGTCTAAATGTCCAGGTCACATGGACGCCGAAGGCTCAGAGAAGGTTGGGGGAGGGGACCCACTGGAACAGCCTCCCGTCAAGGCCATCCAGCGTGTTCTTTAACGTGCACATGGTATGGCTCTCCCACACACGGGCCACGGCTTAACGTCCCATCCGACGGACGGCGGCCTTTCCAAGCCCATCGGTGTCCCCTACTGACCGTGGGCAGGGCGGGGAATTTTGCGGAGATAAATCTCAACGCTGACCCAGCTGAGACTCGAACCTGGGAACTACAGATTACGAGCCTGGCGCGCTACCGACTGAGCCACCCCCGCCCCACTAATCATACTTAAGACAAGAAGCATAAAAGGTTGAGAATTACTGTTTTAGAAAAAAAAATAAAGTATCATTTTTCTCAGCTGTTATCTTAGGAGTCATCGTTTCCTCTTATGTTGCCTCATCTATACCTCATTCTTCGTAAGATATGATGAAATGTCGCTTTCACTTTATAGCACAATTTGAATATCCTTCATTGACAAGTTTTTGAATGTCCCAAGTCATCTCAATTCCTTCAACATGATCAAACATCTCTTTACATGATTAGTTTCATATGGACAGGTGAGCATGATGTACTTTATGGACAGGTGAGCATGATGTACTTCATGGACAGGTGAGCATGATGTACTTTATGGACAGGTGAGCATGATGTACTTTATGGACAGGTGAGCATGATGTACTTTATGGACAGGTGAGCATGATGTACTTTATGGGCAGGTGAGCATGATGTACTTATATGGACAGGTGAGCATGATGTACTTCATGGACAGGTGAGCATGATGTACTTTATGGACAGGTGAGCATGATGTACTTTATGGACAGGTGAGCATGATGTACTTTATGAACAGGTGAGCATGATGTACTTTATGGACAGATGAAGCTGAATTATAATCTGTCGAATTGCAATAGTTGTAATG